>SJYA01002364.1:0-24341 GCA_006410615.1 Neotragus moschatus
CTGATTCATGTCAATGTATGGAAAAATGAATACAGTATTGTAAAGCAAAACAAACTAAAAAATAAAAATAAATTTAAAAAAAAAATGAAGATTAAGGAGAGAAGAACCCCCACCAACTTGGGCAACAGCCACTAGGACACAGAAGATAGTGGAGCCTTCAGGACATACTGGATAGTAGCCTCTTTAGAATCCCTCAATTCCAACTACTGCTGCTCGCTTGTTCCCAGGGGATTCAAGGAAACAAGAAACAAGAGATATTAAAGGAATTAAGATAGTGTTAGCCATATGTCCTTCCAGCCATAGGGGTGAGGACTTCCTACCTCAACTAGAGATCTTCTGGATTCTAAGACTGAGCCCTGTCAGTTTTCTGCCAAGTTTGTTTTTGCTGTCCAGTTTCCAGCAAGCTGGGCTTCTTGTCACTTCCCCTGCACTGGGTTTTCTTCACATTCAGTTTCCACCATGGGAGCTTTCATTGAGTTGGGCTTCTGCTGTGCTTGGCCTCCACCTTGTGGGGGCCGAACTAAGGTTGTTCCAGCCAGGTTAAATCAGAGTCATGGTACCATATATGTTGGGGGAGTATGTGATTTCCTCAGTTCTGTCTTGCTGCAGCAAAAATTTGAAACAACAGATGGGCCAGTGTTATAGCTCAGTTTTATTCAGAAAGCAAAGTAAAATGCATCCTTGAAGGGTGAAGGTGGGCCTACCCAAAAGACGGGAAGAGAAGAGAAGCCAGAAGCTCAATTTTGGTGCTTCTTTTTATCGTTTTTCTCCTCCCCCTGAGCTTGCCCTATGTAAACTGGGCTAGCCAGGAGGGTTCTTTGCTTTGCCTGAGCTCCTCACTCAGGTGCTTGGACTTTGTTTTGTTCTATTTTCATGGGCTTTTCCATTCTTTGATTTTTAGCTACTACCATTCTGGACTCCTTTTTCCTATTCTAACTATCTAACAATGGGAACTAAGATTTTACATGCTGCATGGCCAGAAAACAAACAAACAAAAATACACCAAATACAATTCTACAGTAAGCAAAAGATTTTTTTTAATTTAAAATAAAAAAGGGGATTTTCACTCCCAGAATTTACAGATAATCTACGTACAAAAAATCATGAAACAACAAACTTAAAAGCATGACAAATGTCTACCTTGTTACTTTATTTTAAAGGGACTATATTATAGAAAACATTGAAGAAAGATGGTAATAAATAAGTATACTAGATATTTTCAATCCCAGAACATTTGTTAATCTATAGAAAATTTTATTTGAAAAAAATCAATGTTTTTATGATTATGGCTTCAAAACATACCTCCCCCCATATATTGGTGTTTAAAATATTGCAAAGTATAAAACAGTTTAAAATGTAAGTGTTATATATGTATATGTATANAATAAGTATACTAGATATTTTCAATCCCAGAACATTTGTTAATCTATAGAAAATTTTATTTGAAAAAAATCAATGTTTTTATGATTATGGCTTCAAAACATACCTCCCCCCATATATTGGTGTTTAAAATATTGCAAAGTATAAAACAGTTTAAAATGTAAGTGTTATATATGTATATGTATATATATAAATGTAATATTATATATATATGCATATATATATATGGCTGAACTCAAAAGAATTGAGGCTTTTGAATCGTGGTGCCAGGGAAGACTCTTGAGAGTCCTTGGACAGCAAGGAGATCAAACTAGTCAATCCTAAAGGAAATCAGTCCTGAATATTCATTGGAAGGACTGATGCTGAAGCTGAAGCTCCAATATTCTAGCCACCTGGGGCAAAGAGCTGACTCATTAGAAAAGACCCTGATGCTAGGAAAGACTGAGGGCAGGAAGAGAAGAGAATGACAGAGGATGAGATGGTTGGATGGCATCATTGACTCAATGGACATGAACAAACTTTGGGAGAAAGTGAAGGACAGCAAAGCCTAGCATGCTGCAGTGCATGGAGTTGCAAAGAGTCAGCCACGACTGAGCAACTGAACAACATAAAAGTAAGCAATGTATACAATTAATATATTAAATAGCATTGAATCTCTATATTTAAATAAATATTAATTATGCATTTAATATACTTTTTAATATTCTGTGTTGTTTTCCAGAAGAGTTTTTCTTAAACAACTGAAATCTTTTGGTTTCTTAAAAAAAAAAACTAAATTGATATTATTCCTAGAAAATTTTGAGTGTGGATGATTTTTTTTTATAAATAATATAAATGGTAACTGTGTTTAGTAGATAACTTTAAAGTGTGGGATTTTATTTCTTTAAAATGACTAGTGTCAGTTTTTTGTTTTTGCAACAGTGTTAATTTTCAAAAACTTTCTTGTTATTCACTTAAAATTTTAATTTAGTACCCTTGTATGTATCCATTCATCCATGTCTGGACTTTAGAATAATTATGAAATACTTTATATTACCAATGTGTTTTGTCTACTGAGTGTATTCTGAGTATTAGAATTACATGCTATAGAATGAATCATTAGAGACTAGAAGAAGGATACAATGGATGAAACAGAAATAAAATGAAAATTTCCTAGGTTCTCTTTTTCTTTCTATTCCTAAAATAATTGTTTGATATTTGACCTCTGACCAGGAAATAGCCACTCCACTTTGTTCAGAGATGCCTAATAATTCTTTCAGTTCAGTTCAGTCCCTCAGTCGCGTCCTACTCTTTGCAACTCCATGGACTGCAGCACGCCAGGCTTCCCTGTCCATCACCAACTCCTGGAGCTTGCTCAAACTCAGGTCCATTGAGTCGGTGATGCCATTCAACCTTCTCATCCTGTTGTCCCCTTCTCCTCCTGTCTTCAATCTTTTCCACCATCAGAGTTTTTTCTAATAAGTCAGTTCTTTGCATCAGGTGGCCAAAGTGTTGGAGTTTCAGCTTCAGCATTAGTCCTTCCAATGAATATTCAGGACTGATTTTCTTTAGGATGGACTGGTTAGATCTCCTTGCAGTCCAAGAGACTCTCAAGAATCTTCTCCAACACCACAGTTCAAATGCACCAATTCTTCAGCGCTCAGCTTTCTTCACGGTCCAACTCTCACATCCGTACATGACCACTGGAAAAACCATAGGCTTGACTAGATGGACCTTCATTGGCAAAGTAATGTCTCTGCTTTTTGATATGCTGTCTAAGTTGGTCATAACTTTTCTTCCAAGGAGCAAGCATCTTTTAATTTCATGGCTGTAGTCACCATCTGCAGTGATTTTGGAGTCTCCCAAAATAAAGTCTGTCACTATTTCCATTGTTTCCCCATCTATTTGCCATGAAGTGATGGGACCGAAGGCCATGATCTTAATTTTCTGAATGTTGAGCTTTAAGCCAACTTTTTCACTCTCTTCTTTCACTTTCATCAAGAGACTCTTTAATTTCTCTTCACTTTCTGCCGTAAGAGTGGTGTCATCTTCATATCTGAGGCTATTGACATTTCTCCCAGCAATCTTGATTCCAGCTTGTGCCTTAGCCAGCCCAGCATTTTGCTTGTTGTACTCAGCATATAAATTAAATAAGCATGGTGACAATATACAGCCTTGACATACTCCTTTCCCAATTTGGAACCAGTCTGTTGTTCCATGTCCTGTTTTAAGTGTTGCTTCTTGACCTGCATACAGATTTCTCAGGAGGCAGATAAGGTGGTCTGGCTTCCCATCTCTTGAAGAATTTTCCACAGTTTGTTGTGATCCACACAGTCAAAGGCTTTAGTGTAGTCTATGAAGCAGAAATTATTCTAAAATTCTCTTGCTTTTTCTATGATCCAGTAAGTGTGCTCTTTGTTTAAGACCTACTTGGTGTCCAGAAGCTTGTAGAGTCTTTTATTATGAGATTTTCTCTTGCTATGATTTTCCCAAAAAAGACATGATATTTTTCATGAAAAAGAGAAATCCCAGTCTTCAAAGATTTAACCTCAGTTTCAGACATGATACTCACATTGTTTTGGTGAGCTCAAATCTTATTCATGTAACTTCCTGATGAGAATAATGCTTTTTTTATGCTTTTTCTGTTTCTTAAGTCACCATGTCAGTAACTCTAAAGTCAAAACATTAAAGAAGATTTAAAAGTATGAAAAATTAGATACAATAATAATTTTATAGGTTCTTACTATGAAAGAATTCTCAAGAGTGATTAGGAAGCTGCATCTATAGAATTTTATTGAAAAAATTTTAATGTATTGCATTCAAGTTCTTGATCATTTCTGCTCCTGCAATATAATAAAAGTTTAAGTAATTGAAATCTAGACAGTCTAAATTATAAATTAATCTTAAAATTTCGTTATGCTATTCATTCTGTTCTCATTTATGCACAGGCAAGCTTATAATTAGTTTAGCAAATTTCCCCTTTATATCAGTCTACTTATTAATTACCTCATAGTGTTTCTCCTTTGGAACAACTCACTTTATAATTCCTCAGCAGTAAGAGTTAGAAATATACCAACAATTATTATTACATAAATGTCTATCTTAATTATAATAGTAATAAGGGTATTAATTTCTATATTTGGCATATACCATTTGCTAGGTCTTGAGCTAAATTTGTTAACTATATTAAGCTATTTGATCCTTACCAAAATCCTATGAATTAACTACTGCTACTATTTTCTTTTACAGTTGTAAAAACTGAGTGTTAGAAAGTTTAAATTGATCATTCTTAATTTTATGATACAATATTAGAATTGAAACATAAATTCTGGCATGTTCACTTCAGATAAAAAATTCATAAATATTATTCTATCACCTTAAATAGGCCAATAATGTGACATACAAAAGTGATTTATTAAGTAATGTCTTCACTATATCAGGAGATACTATTTGACTCCTTGTTTCTCTTTATTGTACGATATACTGGTGAGTTACATATATCTTGGGCTAAATGGTGTGATAGAAAACACTGAGGTCAGAAATCAGTCTATTCTGACATTCCTTCATCTTTCCAAGCTTGATTGTTTTTTGCATCTTTGGAAAATAATATGGATCCTTCAACTACTGGAGACGATGACATGAGACAGTGTTATCTATGCATTGTATGTACATAGTGATTACATTAAGTAGCTAATCTATATGACATAAAGTCCAAGTTATCTGGAATAAAGAACAGAAAAATGGGAAACATTATATATATTAATAAAATCTTAAAATTTGTTTTCTGACTCATCTCTTTACTTTTCATGTTTCTTCAGCCTTATTCTATAAACTTCCATTAAGAATTAAAATCGTCATTATTGATAGTAAATTGCCAGTATGTTGCCTCATCTCCCTGAACAAATGAGTGGATGCTTTCCTTATCCTGCTGGGGCTCTGATACTCTACATGGGGCAAGAACATTTTCCCTCATCACTACTAGACATAAGACAACCTCGTGTTGTCCCAAATCTAGTTATCTTAGGACATTTTTGCTCACAAGGAGAATGGAAAGGAAAAGAAGATAAAAGAGAGTATCTCTCTAAATACAATTGAATAAATAAATACATAGCAGTAGTGTTAGGCATTCAGTTGTGCCCGACTCTGCAACTCCATGGGCTGTAGCCTGCCATACTCCTCTATCCATGGAATTCTCCAAGCAAGAATACTGGGTAACCATTCCCTTATCCTGGAGAAGGCGATGGCACCCCACTCCAGTACTCTTGCCTGGAAAATCCCATGGACAGAGAAACCTGGTAGACTGCGGTCCATGGGGTCGCGAAGAGTCGAACACGACGGAGCGACTTCCCTTTCACTTTTCACTGTTATGCATGTCATGCATTGGAGAAGGAAATGGCAACCCACTCCAGTGTTCTTGCCTGGAGAATCCCAGGGACGGGGAGCCTGGTGGGCTGCCGTCTGTGAGGTCACACAGTCGGACACGACTGAAGCGACTTAGCAGCAGTAGCAGCAGCATTCCCTTATCCAGGGGATCGATCTTCCCAACTGAGGAACTGAACCTGGGTCTCCTGCATTGCAGACGGATTCTTGACCATCTGAGCCACCAGGGAAGCCCATATAGCTAAATAAATTCTGGTATATAAACAGAAAGTGATATGTTTGTTTGCACTAAAGCATGCTTGACTGATAACTCAATACCTGCCTGAAATACCTGCATTTCATCAGAGGAGAAAAACTTTTCTTAAAGTGAAATGAATATCTAACAATGAAGTCCATTAATTAGAAAACTGACAGAACTTTTCTCCAATGAATATATATTCTTTGAAAGGAATTTGTTAGATGTTTGGTATACGTGAACTTCAGATTTCCTGGACATTAAATCCTTAAGGCAGCCATCTGTTTTCTTACATAAAATATGATTCTGACTAAAAGCCCTATGTCAAGACTTAGGAGTCTGGTGAAATAAGAATTACATACATAAAAGAAGTAAAATACAAGACTATTTCAAGGTACAATAGTCTATAGGGTTTCAGATAACTATCCTGATATCTAGGCATTGTTCTAAACAATTTACACATACTAATTTAATTTGCATCACAATATAGGAAATAGGTTACTTTCTCATTATACAAGTGAAGAAACTGAAACACAGATATTATTAAAACTGCTCTCAAGTTGTATACAGCTGGCAGAACCTAGGCACCCAACACTGGTAACCACTGTGCAACACTGCTTTTTGATAAGTCAGCAGATATGCTTATTGTTTTGTGCAGGATCAGAAACTTCTCTGATATCCCAGTATCTTTTAATATTAGCAAAGCAAGTGCAAGAAACCTACAGGAATTACCATAAATGGCAGTTTTGTTATCAAACTTTAGAGCTTTCACCCTTGAATCATCAGAAGTCCACTTATCTGTGAACAGAGAAAATAGACCTTTATTTTTATCTGTCCTTTTAAGGCAATAAGTGTGATAACATTTTTTTTCACTAGTGCAGCTTGCTTATTTCTGACTTTCCTTATTTTTTATAGAATAAGTTAAAACTTAGCAGACGTTTTTCCACTGACAACATAGCTAATTTTATCACTTTTCAGCAGAAAGGTGTGTGAATTGCAATGGGTCAACCTAAATAAACTCTGAATAAACAATCCCTTTCTAGACAAAGCTCCTTGTTTAAACTACTTCTGAACTTTTTATTCTCTAAATCTTATGATCTTTGAGTTAACCAAATTTTCTGAACTGATTCAGAAAATATTTTTCATTAAAAATATAAAGAAGAAACATAATATTTTCATTTATATGTCTTTTTCCCTTTAATGCTCTCAGCAATCTCGTCTATATTAAATAATATTTTAGTAGACAATGTAACATAAGGAATCAAAATGCATTTTTATTTTAATTTATTATAATATAATATAATAAATATCATTAAAACTATTATGATATAATTATAATTATTATACCCGTTTTCCACCTTGTAGTATTCTTGAGAATTTTTTTAACATCTCTATCTATTTTTATTGCATATAAAGCCTTTCATCAGCATCAAAGTGCATTATAAACCCCATTTCTACATAGTAGTAAGCTGTGAAGTTTCAGTGTTTAAGAAAATGTGATAACATTTCTTAAAAAGATAATATTGCTCTTTCTATATTGCATCTCATCAGAGTGTCTCAAGGCAATTAACTATAAGTGGGAAGACACTGTTCTCAGGGAAAGTTTTTTCACAGTTAGAAACAGGTACATCCACTTCACAGTTGGAAATATTGGCAACAGAATGAAATTAGATAAGTTCCTAGAAGTCTATGCTTTGCTAAGAATAGTCCTTGCATTTTGTAGGTTTGTTCAAGTTCTAATCACTAAATAATTCTTCCTGCTTTTCTGTATAATTCAGTCCACAAACTGATGTTTCTATGCACCATTTTACAGTGCAATACAAAATTTAAGAATATAAGTGCAGTGTAATGCATTCAGCTGAACCTTGGACAAAGATGTAAGAAAAAGAATTTCTAGTGTTTTCTCAACAATTTTTTAATAATGTAATCTAAGTATTTTGCATTTTAAAATTTTTATTTGAATCACTAAGTTATTGATTTTATTTCCTTGCCATGGTGAAAGGCTTTTTAGGAAAACAAGCAGGATAAAAGAATACTAATTGAAACCACAANCTAGTGTTTTCTCAACAATTTTTTAATAATGTAATCTAAGTATTTTGCATTTTAAAATTTTTATTTGAATCACTAAGTTATTGATTTTATTTCCTTGCCATGGTGAAAGGCTTTTTAGGAAAACAAGCAGGATAAAAGAATACTAATTGAAACCACAATTATTATATATATATAATATGATGATGAATATGAAGAATATAACAATGACGATGATAAATGAAAAAATATATTTGATAATTACTGGAAATTCCCTTCGATACATAACCATTAAAATGTTATTTATAATTTGTAGCTATTGTGTTAAAAGCTCAAAGAATCATTGCATTTTGCTATTTTTTAACTATATGATGATTCACTCTTCCTGAAACTATATGCAATTTTAGTAAAAACATAGCACCTTTAACTATTTTTGAAACATAAAAAATATTGTAGCATGAACTGAATCCTCTTAATACTTATAAGAATGATTTTTGATGAAGATATAAAAATGTGTTATGTGTAGACCCATAACATCTCATAATTTTATCATCAATTTTACATAATTTCCCCAAATAGATTCAGAGTTATTTGGAGTAGAACCATCCATATAAATGTGGTACATGGCTGCCAATAACACCAGCATCATGACTTTTAAGATCTCTCTATGGTTATCTTAAGTTCAGTTTTCACAGTTTAACCACAGAAAATCTGTCTCTATCCCAAAACCAGTTTAAAAATAAGTGAGCTAAGTTAAAAGCAGAGATGTTACTTTGCCAACAAAGGTCCATATAGTCAAAGCTATGGTCCTTCCAGTAGTCACGTATGGATGTGAGAGTTGGACCTTACTTAAAGAAAGCTGAGCACCAAAAAATTGATTATTTTGAATGACGGTGTTGGAAAAGACTCTTGAGAGTCCCTCGGGCCGTAAGGAGATCAAACCAGTCAATTCTAAAGGAAATCAGTCCTGAATATTCATTGGAAGTACTAATGTTGAAGCTGAAGCTCCAATACTTTGGCCACCTGATATGAAGAAAAGACTCGTTAGAAAGGACCCTGATGCTGGGAAGGATGGAGGGCAGGAGGAGAAAGAGATGACAGAAGATGAGTTGGTAGGATGGCATCACCTACTTGATGGACATGAGTTTGAGCAAGTTCCAGGAGTTGGTGATACACAGGGAAACCTGGTGTGCTGCAGTCCATGGGGTCACAAAGAGTTGGACATGACTGAGTGACTGAACTGAACTAAATAATAGATTTCAACTGACTGAAGTTGAAAAGAAGACAGGGAAGCTTTCTCTTCTCTGCCACATTTTCACTTCTTTTAGATTTAAACTGAACTTATAAATGAATCTCAAATTCATTCATTCCTTTCCTTTTCTACTGCCTTTTGATCATTCGCTGTCATGTCCAACTCCAACTCCAGGGACTGCAGCATAATAGCCTTCCCTGTCCTTCACTATCTCCCAGAGTTTGCTCAGATTCATGTTCACTGAATCATGGTGCTATCTAACAATCTCATCCTAAGCTGTCCCCCTCTCCTTTTGCCTTCAGTCTTTCCCACTATCAGAGTCTTTTCTACTGTCTATACACTCATAATTTAAGATTATCTTGTATCAAGACAATTGCTAAGTTTATACTTTCTCTCTTGCCATCTCTAATCCTTAGTCCAGCTTAATCATAAGCTTCATTATGATGAAATATATTTATTTCTTAAATAAGAAAAAATGACAAAATCTCAACAAATATTTGTATATAGGACAAATATTCTCTGACAATGTCACTCTTCTCTCAACTTTCTCTAAATTATAATGTGTTTTTATTTTATGGTACATTTTGTATGCTAAATACCTCTCCATCCAAATATTTGCCATTACACTCCTATTCATTCTGCAGATCTTTACTGAACAGTCAGTTTGGGGACATCTCTAAACCTTTGCTGACAATTGCATGCCAAACAGAAACTCTCTAACTTATTTCAAAGCAATATTTCTTTCCCTATAGCTGCTACTACATTGATTCATGAAGCTATTGTTTAATATTTTTCTTATTTATTAGATTATCAGGGTTTTTTTTTAGAATAGGTCTGGTGAATATATCATGCTCCAGAATATGCTAGTTTTCTTTGGTGAGATGTGAAATTCAATTGGAGACTGAGGAAAAGACATGCAAATTATTTCAAAAAGGGGTTTGAGTGGAACAATAGTGACTCCATGCCATGAANTTAGATTATCAGGTTTTTTTTTAGAATAGGTCTGGTGAATATATCATGCTCCAGAATATGCTAGTTTTCTTTGGTGAGATGTGAAATTCAATTGGAGACTGAGGAAAAGACATGCAAATTATTTCAAAAAGGGGTTTGAGTGGAACAATAGTGACTCCATGCCATGAACTGAGTAGTATAATTGACAAAAATCTCAGCTTTTCTGTTCCAATTCTATAAAACATTTTTTCAGATCTCAATGATGCCTAGAATAAAATTTTTTATATCTGCAATTTATGGTATATTAGCATGACCAGAAAGTTGTAAATATAATACAGTAATAATAATTGTAAATAATCTTTTTAGTACAAAATTATATTTTCTCTTTAGTCAACATATAGACATTTTCTTATGATTCCTCTTTTCTACAGAAATGCTGTCAACTGTAATGCAAATCAGTACTGAAGGTAGAGAAAACCATGATTTTCCTTTATTTTAGTAGGACTAAAATGTCTTGTCACAAACTCCATTTATGCAAATACTAATGGCATACAACATAAGAGAAAAAGTGGAAATTTAAAAAATTTAAAACCAAAAATAAAAGTGTTCATCCAGTATCCTTTATTAAAAAAAAAAAAAAAGTATTTCAGTTTGCTTACATTTCTTGGAATTAAAAATAATTATAAATACTAATAACTTATAAGACAAATATAATAATTTTATCTTAAGTAACTGATCTAAGATCTATTAATAAAATGTTATTTATATAAAGATTAGTTCTATAGATTTAACTTGAAGCTGTAAATGGCTTTTAATTTATGCTGCTTGCAATATGAAAATTTACTTACAGTGCTGAAGAGTAAAGCTAATTAAGCAATAAGTTAAAGCATTTTGAGTAAAAGCTAGCCTATGACACAGTTTTATGTGAAACATTGAACTTTGTTGCTGAATATAAGATCAGGTTCAGAAAAGTAAGTCTGTATGAAATTATACTTTGGTTTCTTGATTTCTCTTGTAAGATCATAAGTGCATAAAAGTACTGATTTGGAAAGTAACAGTAAACAAAAAATTTTTGTATATTGTAAAAAAAGTCCTTGATTTTTTTTTCTGTCTAATTCTGGATCAACTTAAGAAAAGGACAGAAATTTTGCTTACACAAATAGACATATTAAACATTTTTTCATTTTAATTTGATATTCAAATTTCTCTGTATCCTTTTATCTGGTAACTCTACACCTCCTTTGAATGATTAGCCTGCAGCTAATAAAGTTCTTTTCGCCATCAAGTTCTTAAGATGAGAAAAAATTCATAGGAGGGGTCCATCTCCCAGATATACCCTTGTCTTATAAGAGGGAAAAATACAGTGATTTGGATAACTTGAGTCTTTGCCAGTATCATTTCTCACTTTTAAGCCAAAGCAGCAGTGAAAATATTTTAGTTTTCTGTTGCCCATGTAGTTTTCCAAAGGCTTATTTATGTTTTAAATCAGAGCATTCTGTTACTAGATGTCAAAAACATATTCTCCAGGGTGTTGTAAGTTAAGTAACTCATATATGATTATAGAAAGTCTATTAAAGCAGGCAGGTTTCTGTAACCATTATTCATCTTCAAATATTCAGCTGAAATTGGCTTACCATTACTCAAAAGTCATCCTGGAATTGTCCTTGAAGCACAAAATCCTGATTGAAAACTCTTCTAAGTTACTAGGTGGGCTTTCCTTGTTGCATTCCTGATAAAGAATCTGCCTGCAATCTGCCCAGGTTCAATCCCTGGGTCAAGAAGATCCCCTGAAGGGAATGGTTACCCACTCCAGCATTCTTGTATGGAGAAATCCATCGACAGAAGAGCCTAACAGGGGAGCTACAGTCTATGGGGTTGCAGAGTTGAACATGACTGACCTACTAATGAACGCACACAGGTGGCTCATTGTCAAGAATCTGCTTGCCAATGAAGGAGACACAGAGGATGCGGGAGATGCAGGTTTTATCCCTGGGTGGGGAAGATTTCCTTGAGGGGTAAATGACAACCCACTCCAGTATTTCTTGCCTGGAAAATTCCAGGGACAGAAGGGCCTGGTGGGCTGCAGTCCATAGGGTCACAAAGAGTCAGATACAGCTGAGCATAAGCATCAACAAGAGTGACTAACACTTTCACTTNTCCTGGAATTGTCCTTGAAGCACAAAATCCTGATTGAAAACTCTTCTAAGTTACTAGGTGGGCTTTCCTGGTTGCATTCCTGATAAAGAATCTGCCTGCAATCTGCCCGGGTTCAATCCTTGGGTCAAGAAGATCCCCTGAAGGGAATGGCTACCCACTCCAGCATTCTTGTATGGAGAAATCCATCAACAGAGGAGCCTGGCAGGGGAGCTACAGTCTATGGGGTTGCAGAGTTGAACATGACTGACCTACTAATGAACGCACACAAGTGGTTCATTGTCAAGAATCTGCTTGCCAATGAAGGAGACACAGAGGATGCAGGAGATGCAGGTTTGATCCCTGGGTGGGGAAGATTTCCTTGAGGGGTAAATGGCAACCCACTCCAGTATTTCTTGCCTGGAAAATTCCAGGGACAGAAGGGCCTGGTGGGCTGCAATCCATAGGGTCACAAAGAGTCAGATACAGCTGAGCATAAGCATCAACAAGAGTGACTAACACTTTCACTTATCTATCACAGATTTCCAAGCTTTTTTTCCAGGTTTAGTTTCATTAAAAAAAAAGCAAAAAGAAGCATACTTGTGGTTTGTCTAATGAAATTATCCATAGTATCATCCAGAATTTAATTTCTACAAATAGACATACAGATACATATATATTTCCAAGAATGCTGACCCCAATTCTCTGTGAAAACTAATTTATTAGTTTATATTAATGGAGGGACTTTCTTTTTCCCTTCCTCTCTCCTTTCCTTTCTTCTTCCTCCATTCCTCTCTTTTGCAGCATGATCTAGCCTTGAGTCAGCCACTGCTGACACAACATAATTACAGATTCTGACCTATTTTCTCTGTGATATTTCCTTCCTTTTTGTTTCCTGATATGAAGAAAACAATTTAAATAAACCTCATAATGTTAGTTTTGGACAACTTGCTGCTCTAGGAAAAGTTTTCTATATTTCTTAATATTTATAAATCATACAAATGCTACATTGTAATATTTATTGATGAAATCTCTTGACTCATCAACCTAAATAAGGGAGCTATTGTTTACCTTATTACTCAAAACTTCTTCAGAATAATGAGGCATGTTATTGACACAAACATTTATCATGCTGTTTAAGAGTAGAAACTTTTCATCTTGTCCTCAACTTTTGCTTGCTATAATTTTATATTCTTTATTGTTAGATTCTCACCAACTGTGTGATTTATCTTTTTCTGTGTAATAAGTTCTGCCAATAAATGTGTTTCCTGAGATGCTTCCCTGAATGTGATATTTTTTAACAATCAAGTTACATTTTTTGATATTATAAAAATAAAATAAAAAATTTTATTTAAAAATAATTAGTACATTTGCTTTTCAAATGACTGAGATTTTAGATAAGTGTATTTTCACTTTTGCAAAATAGAAAATGATAGCTTAGATTCTGAGCATGCATGCATCCTCTATGATCCACCTCCCAGAATACTGGAAATAAANACCCCATTCATCATTCACTGACAGATGCCTTCTTGTCCTGCCTATGTCAACTGTTCCTCAAAATAACCCAGTCTCTTTAGCCTTTTCTTCTTTGCATTTGTCAAAAATATAAATTTACAATTATACATAAAATAGTGTGCTTATTTGATTAGTGGCACTCAGTCACAAAGACAATCATGTCTCAGTCCAGGAACAATATTATTTAAAGATTTCTTTACTGTATACCTGTTATGTAACCCAGAATCATAGAGTAGGTGATATGTAAATAACTATGAATATTCAGCACATCTGATTTCCTATAGGTAGTATATATGTATGCTTTTCTGTTGCTCTCATGTCATTGTCTTCAATTAGGCAGATAAATTTTTCCACATTTTAAATCTGTTACAGGTGATAGCATTCTTGAGTCTCTTCTCAGTTTGTAAATACTGGGCCAGTAACGACAAACATCTATTTTTCAAACCAAGGTTACAATCTGTGGTATTCCAAATTCTTCACTCATATTTTCTAATAAGAGAAGAACTTCAATTATTCCTGGGGAAACAAATCTTCACTATGCAAAAATATATGCATAAGTAGAATTAACTTTGAACCCTGCATATTTTGTAAACATAGTTGCTCATTTGAAAGTCTTAATGTGTTCATACAAAGCAATCTCTCTGGATTGCCTCTCCGAGGAAGAATGAGGATGAGAAAAATATGGAATCACAGCTTACAGACCTTGATTATAACACATTATGGCTATCTCTTTCACTATCTAAATGGCAAGGTTATTTTCATCTAAAGAATTTTTGAAAATTATAAAGAAACCCTTAAAGAGTTCCTAAAATGTATTTCACAATTCTACAGGTTTTCCAAACTTGATGGCAACAGTTAATGAAAGAATACCACTTTGAAAATATAACTAAGAAAAGAATGGTTTTCAAAAGAAAACTCTTTGGCAATTGATTCAAATAGATTATTGAAAAGAAAAGCATAATGGAATGAATTCTTACCATGACTCTACGTTTACGAAGTAATTCTTAATATGCAATATTTTTGGAAAAAGTATTTACTATATTTGACACTTTCTGGTCACATGTATGTGAGTTTGGATTGTGTATGCCGATAGCAACAAAATTGTGTTGTTGTTTAGTCACCAAGTCATGTCCCACAGTCGTGTCCAACTCTTTTGCTACCCAGTGGACTGATTACACCACCAGGCTCCTCTGTTCATAAGATTGCCCAGGCAAGAATACTGGAGTGGGTTGTCACTTTTCTTCTCCAGGGGATCCTCCCGACTCAGAGATTGAACTTGCATCTACTGCATTGGCAGATGGATTCTTTATCCACTGAGCCACCAGGGAAGGCCAACAACAAAATTACAGAGTTCAACTNCACCATGACTCTACGTTTAGGAAGTAATTCTTAATATGCAATATTTTTGGAAAAAGTATTTATTATATTTGACACTTTCTGGTCATATGTATGTGAGTTTGGATTGTGTATGCCAATAGCAACAAAATCGTCTTGTTGTTTAGTCACCAAGTCATGTCCCACAGTCGTGTCCAACTCTTTTGCTACCCAGTGGACTGATTACACCGCCAGTCTCCTCTGTTCATAAGATTGCCCAGGCAAGAATACTGGAGTGGGTTGTCACTCTTCTTCTCCAGGGGATCCTCCCGACTCAGAGACTGAACTTGGATCTCCTGCATTGGCAGATGGATTCTTCATCCACTGAGCCACCAGGGAAGGCCAACAACAAAATTACAGAGTTCAACTGTCTTATTTAAACCAGTAATAGCACTGCTAGCTGATGAGTGTTTCTCCTTCTGAATTTTAGCTGGCCATGTGGTCATCAAGCTATCATTACACTTTCCAGGTTTCACTGCAATTTAAGTTCTACCCAACAGGAGGTAAAATTTTGAAATGATGCGTGCCACTTTAAGGTAATGAATGTAAAGGCCGATGGATGTTCATTTATGTTGTTTTACTGCTTGAATGACAACCACAGTAGGCTTCCTGGAGTCAGATAGAAGCTGACTCTCTGTCAGTCCTTTACTTGCGTTCTTAGACTCTATGAGACAGAGAAAGATAAACTTTTCTGTTTCTAAGTCATTATATTCTGGTGTTTTACTTTCTAATAACACTTTAGTCAATACTCTAGTAAAGCCAAAATCCTCATATTATTTCATACCTAGTAGCATAAAACTGATAATAATCAGAAATACCCTTATTTTTATTTTATAGTGGCAGTGAGTGATTTTTGAAAAAAAAAAGTTACTTTTATTATCATTATATATATATTATATATATAATATAATAATATATATATCATTATAAAAGTTACTTTTATTATCATAAGATATATCATTAATATATGTTCATAATTTTAAATTTAATAACAGCAAAGTATGTTGCTTTTTCCTTCATGATGGTGATGTAAAATATTCATAATTAGACTTTCTTGGAGTAAAAAGTGGGTCAACATAAATAACAATATTGAATAAATAACTGTATAGATGATACATGAAAAATAGCAAAAATCTTCAAGATGGCAAGCAAATGACACCACAAAAAGCACTTTTAAAATGTTACTGATTTCTAACTAGAAGTAGTTTGAAAGAATAAGATCTTTAGTCTCTGCCAAGGCTGTGTGATTCTGCACAATTTACTTAGACTGCTTTTCTTGGTTTCATTCTGTGGGTAATAGTCTCAGATTATTATGCAATAGGTAGGCATTATAATCATTCCAATCCAATAAGAGTGTAATGTGGATACAATTAGATTTGTTCTAAAATTTAAAAAGGGCTTCCAGGTCGCAAAGAGTCTGACACAACTGAGCGACTTCACTTTCACTTTCACTTTTCCAGGTAGTTAAGTAGTAAAGAATCTGCCTGCCTACCAGGAGATGCGAGTTCGACTCCCAGGTCGGGAAGATCCCCTGGAAAAGAGAATGGTAACCCATTCCAGTATTCTTTCTTGGAAAATGCCATACACAGATGAGTCTTTAGGGCTGAAGTCCATGGGGTCACAAAAAGATCAGATAGGATTTGGCAATTAAACAACAACAAAATTTCACAAAATAGCTTCTGAATAATGAGTATTCACATAGCATAGTATAGAATAATGTGTTCTGATTACCAAATTTCCTCATAAATTTTGATTCTATTTTTTGTGTAATGAAACCACCTCNTTTTTCCAGGTAGTTAAGTAGTAAATAATCTGCCTGCCTACCAGGAGATGCGAGTTCGACTCCCAGGTCGGCAAGATCCCCTGGAAAAGAGAATGGCAACCCATTCCAGTATTCTTTCTTGGAAAATGCCATACACAGACGAGTCTTTAGGGCTGAAGTCCATGGGGTCACAAAAAGATCAGATAGGATTTGGCAATTAAACAACAACAAAATTTCACAAAATAGCTTCTGAATAATGAGTATTCACATAGCATGGTGTAGAATAATGTGTTCTGATTACCAAATTTCCTCATAAATTTTGATTCTATTTTTTGTGTAATGAAACCACCTCCAACAAGAACATCTCTGATGATATAAAGCCCTAAAACTATGGTATCATCTTTCATTTGTACACCAGTTATCACTAATTAATCTATATCACAGCCATTCACAATTATGTTTGCTCAGGATCAAGGGCAATTTCAATAGCATTTGAAAATATATATATATAACAATGTAATCAATGTAATTGTGCTTTGCTCTTTACTACCACTAGCAGCTTTCCTAGTGGCTCGGACTATAAAGAATCTGCCTGCAGTGCAGGAAACTCAGGTTCAATCCCCAGGTCTGGAAGATTCCCCTGCGGAAGGAAATGGTTTCCCCGCTCCAGTATTCNATAATTGTGATTTGCTCTTTGCTACCACTAGCAGCTTTCCTAGTGGCTCAGACTGTAAAGAATCTGCCTGCAGTGCAGGAAACTCAGGTTCAATCCTCGGGTCTGGAAGATTCCCCTGGGGAAGGAAATGGTTTCTCCGCTCCAGTATTCTTGCATGGAAAATTCCATGGGCAGAGGAGCCTGGCAGGTTACAGCATATGGGGTCATAAAGAGTTGGACATGACTAGGTAACTAGTGTACACACACACGCACACACACACACACACACACACNGTAATTGTGCTTTGCTCTTTACTACCACTAGCAGCTTTCCTAGTGGCTCGGACTATAAAGAATCTGCCTGCAGTGCAGGAAACTCAGGTTCAATCCCCAGGTCTGGAAGATTCCCCTGCGGAAGGAAATGGTTTCCCCGCTCCAGTATTCTTGCATGGAAAATTCCATGGGCAGAGGAGCCTGGCGGGTTACAGCATATGGGGTCATAAAGAGTTAGACATGACTAGGTAACTAGTGTACACACACACACACACACACACACAACTCCTAAAGAGTATAAAATTATAGTGAAAAAATATAAACTGTCCCCAAAATTTAATTAAGAAAGGTTAAACAAGAAATTCAATAGAAATTACAAAACTGATTTTAATAGAGAATCAAGATCATTCTGAAGCTGAATACTGCCACTTAAATATAGATGTTAAAGCAATGAGACTCTAACTGCTAAAAGAGGTCTCTATTAGTTTTTAGTTTAGACACTGTTGGCCTATTGGAAAAAAAAATTGTTATAGGTTCCTTACTATTTAATCTTTGATGAATTAGATTATGTGACTTTATGAACACTTATCTTTTGCTTTAGAATTTCAGACAAAGTCAATAAAGTTCTGAATTTTGGAGTTTTCTGAGCAGTCTACAGCCACCATCCTTTAGACTTAGGGTTCTAGTTACATGGCAACACCAGCTATTTGATGGAAACTTGCTTGGACACATATTGGTTAAATCAGGCAGCATTGTACATCATAACGTAATTTTACCTTCAACAAAAAGTTAGTATTTTTACATTTCTAAATTGCTTTGTCTCATTTACTGAGTTTCCCCATTCTGCCTACTGTTTTATTTAACAACTTAATAAAACTTCTGAGGTTTTTCCTTTGGATAGGCTTTAGGGAATAATTTCTTTGTTCCACTTCCTAAGGAAGAGTTTTATGATCCAATAAGAATTATTGCTAACCTGTATTCATTCTTCAGGGAAAGAGCATACGGCCTGCTTTAATATGAAATTTAATTATTGCTAGCATTAATATGTGATGACCACTAAGAGAATAAGTCATTGAAGGAAAAAAAAAACCATAGGAACACTTCATCTACCTTAAAATAATATGTATACTGAAAGCAGTTGCTCAGGTAAAGTTACTGTATCTATATCATTTTCTTTTTCTAAAACTTTATCCCCTTTGGGTGATGCTGATCTTTTTCTATCTGTCCTCTCTTGCTCTAGCTTTATCCTATTATTTCCTAGACCACTTTCGCCATTCCTTTTCTTATAACTTGAAAATATGCCTTTGAGGATTCAAACTCTAGTTTGATAGAACATTTAGGTCACTATTCTAAGTTATATTGAATTTAATCATGGGGTCACTGGAACCAAGTAACTTTGCTGTTTCTAATCTACTAACCGCACATTTTCTCTGAGATTGGAAAGGACCAATCCTATTAGGATTTTTGACACAGAAGGTCAATAATTCTTTATTTCATCCATAATTTTATATTTTATTGTCCTACACTTCTCAAAAGTTTCACAGTTTTTGTGGATAAAATGAAATATCTTATTACTAAACTAGATTGCCATTTTTTGTCTTCTTTATGCAATCATGGGACTTATTTTTTTCTCCTCAATTTCATTGTACACTTGGTAACCTATCTTTTATCTTTTTGTCCCTAATACTTTATATATAATATTATACATATAATGCACATTTATTTCCAAAGTTGTATTTATTCATTTAAAAAATCTGATTTAATTAAGTGAACTCAATTTTTTTTTTAATAATGTTTTTAAACTACTTATCTAAGATGCTTTTTTATATCTTTTTCATGTTTTGGAAGTAATGAGCAATGCTATTTTATGTTTTCAGTAATTCTATGAAAATGTAAGTAAATTTAAGTAAAATTAATTCATTATCAATTATTTTTTTAAGTTACATATTGGGAAATTGAAAGAATTCAATTTCTAAAATGTACTTTGAAATAAATGTAGAGGTGTTTCCTGTTTTTAATCAGGAAAGTAGTTTTTATAGAAAAAGCTAGTAAGGCATAGCCTGATGTTCTGGCCAGACTGAGATGCTATTTTCTGTGACATTGGGCAAATTATCAGGCTTAATAATTAATAATATATGCAAGGAATTTTATAGTTTAGAAAGTCTTTCAAGCAATGTACTAGAGCCTCACAAAACATTAAGAAAGAACAAATTGATATTTAGAATGTTAAATAATATGTATAAACATTATAAAACATTTTCTTAGCAAAATATTCAATAGAACTCAAGTCTGGGTTCTTATCCCATGTATTTGCAATTATGGAACTCTGTTTTATTTAAATCAAGTCAGTGACTCTGTTTCCAAACATATTAAAATTATATGCCATTAACAAAAACAAACAGCTGCTTCATAGTGTTATTATGGGAAAAATATAAAAGAAAAAAATGCAAAATTTATTTTAAAATTATAGAACACTACTTCATCATATTTTATTTTTATTGTTCCTCTTGTCTTTTTAAAAACAAATGGTGAAAATACATAAATTAAAAACAGATATTGTGAAGATTATACAATATTAACCAACTATATTTGCTATCCACAGGCAATTTGCTTCAAACACAGTATGATGATATTGGCAAGTTGAAAGTAAAGGGATGAATGAAACATATAAACAGTGATCAAATAGGAAAATAAGTGGAAATATTAATATCAGATCAAGTAGAAACAAAGTAAATATCAGACAGAAATAGATAACATATAATGATAGAAGGAGAAGACAGTGGCACCCTACTCCAGTAGGCTTGCCTGGAAAATCCCATGGACAGAGGAGCCTGGTGGGCTGCAGTCCATAGGATCGCTAAGAGTTGGACACGACTGAGCAACTTCATTTTCACTTTTCACTTTCATGCACTGGGGAAGGAAATGGCAACCCACTCGTGTTCTTGCCTAGAGAATCCCAGGGATGGTGGGAGCATGGTGGGCTGTCGTCTATGGGGTCTCACAGTTGGATACGACTGAAGCGACTTAGCAGCAGCAGCAATGATAGGGTATAGCCATTAAAAAGACATGGAAATTCTAAATGAACATTTACCAAAACACAGAGCTGCAAAATATATGAAACAAATGCTGACTGACCTAAAAGAAAGGGACAAATATATAATTATATGGAAGACATCAATACTCTTCTCTGAAAATTTTCTATAACAGCTAGACAGAAAATTAGCAAGAATGTGTAAGAACAACACCATCATCGAATCCAATGATATCCAATTGGACATGGATATCCAATTGATATGTACAGAATACTTATTTATAAGTATAGAAAATTCCAGTGAAGAGGAGAACACACACATTCATTTTAGTAGCCTATANAGAAAATTAGCAAGAATGTGTAAGAACAACACCATCATCGAATCCAATGATATCCAATTGGACATGGATATCCAATTGATATGTACAGAATACTTATTTATAAGTATAGAAAATTCCAGTGAAGAGGAGAACACACACATTCATTTTAGTAGCCTATAAAACTTCCCTAGTAGTTCAGATGGTAAAGAATTTGCCTGCAATGCAGAAGACCTGGTTTTAATTCCTGGGTCAGGAAGATCCCTGAAGAAGGGAAAAACAGCCCACTTCAGTATTCTTGCCTGGAAAATTCCATGGACAGAGGAATCTGGCAGGCTACAGTCCATGGGATCACAAAGAGTTGTATAACAATGAGCAATTAAACATATATGAAACATGTACCAAGATAGACCATATTCTCAACCATAGAGCAAATCTTGACAAATGTAAAAACAAAATAAAATCATGCAAAGTATTCAATTACCATGGAAACAAAGAAATCTGTCATTGTAGATAACACAAAAATATCCAAACACATGGGCTCTNATGAAACATGTACCAAGATAGACCATATTCTCAACCATAGAGCAAATCTTGACAAATGTAAAAACAAAATAAAATCATGCAAAGTATTCAATTACCATGGAAACAAAGAAATCTGTCATTGTAGATAACACAAAAATATCCAAACACATGGGCTCTAAATAATACATATCTACTTGACCTATAGGCCAAAGAAAAAGTCTCAGGAATATCAAATAATCCATTGAATGGAATAAAAATGAAAATACAACAGAACAAACTTGGGAGCATAGCTCAACAAATGCTGACAAGAAATGCCAATGTTAGGGGAAAAAATCAAATAATTGAATCAATAATTGAAGCTCTCACCTCAAGAATCTAAAAAAAGAGGAACAAAATAAGTCCAAATCAAGCAGAAGGAAAGAAAAAAAGTAAACTTAAGAGCAGAAATTACTGGAATTGATAACAGAAACACAATAGATAAAAGTCTATTAAAATAAAGTTCATATTTTTTAAAAGTTTAATACACTTGAGAAAACTCTAGCAAGACTAACAAAGAAAGTAAGAGAGATGACAAACTCCCACTATCAGGAAGGAAACAGAGGTATCATCCCATACCCTGCATATTTGACAAGAATGTGGGAATACAACAAAAAATGCTACATAGGGGAGAACAAGATGGTGGAGGAGTAGGTGGACATGGAGTAGTACATCTCTCTCCGTGGATACATCAGGAATACACCTTCAGACACAGAAGTGCATGCAGATCACTAGCTGAGAGCAGACAGGAGTACCTGACCAGCAGAAAAGAATATATAGAACCATGCAAAACTCGGTAGGATGAAGGAACTAGGGGGAAAAACAAGAGTGTTAGTAAGACTGGACCTGCCCTTGGCAAGTAGGGGAACTGAAGCAGAGGTCAGATCCCCACATAAGGGCAATTGTCGGAGTCAGAGGAGAAACACTGAAGGCTGAAAGTGAAACAGCTGATCTGTGGCAGCCTAAATAAATTCAGTACTTTCTGCAGCCATACATATGCTGGACAGAGATGCAGGTCCCCTGGAAGGCTCAGCAGCTGGGAGCTGGAGTTTGGGGGTTGTGGAGCAATCCCAGAGTGAGAGCTGCTATTGACTGCAGAGAGACAGATCGAGGGGATGTGAGGGAGGAGATTGTGGTGGGAAATGCTTATAGAGGAAAGCCAAGCAACCAGGGAAGCAAGGCTACACTGCTAAGTCACGTGTAGGAGGTGGAGCCATCACCATAGCCTCTCTGTCCTCATGTGCCAGCATTGGCAGCTGAACAATAGGGAGGCTGGTCCAACAAAGGCCTCACACACTGAACTATAGAGTAGGAACACCACCCAGGGTGCTACTTTAAGTGACTGNAAGCAACCAGGGAAGCAAGGCTACACTGCTAAGTCACGTGTAGGAGGTGGAGCCATCACCATAGCCTCTCTGTCCTCATGTGCCAGCATTGGCAGCTGAACAATAGGGAGGCTGGTCCAACAAAGGCCTCACACACTGAACTATAGAGTAGGAACACCACCCAGGGTGCTACTTTAAGTGACTGATGCAACGATCTACAGAATAGGACGCCAGCCAGGGGGCCCCTCTATGTAGCTGATGCACTGAACGATAGAGAAGGATCCCATGCAAGGGAGCACTCTAAGTCTCTGAATGCATGGAGTTATGGAGAAACTGGCCAAAGAGGCCTTCTGATCACCAGCTCCAGGAGGCTCAAAAAAATAGGGCCGTAACTCCTGCAGTGGAGGCAGTCCATGTCCCTGCACACTTGGAGCCACCAGGGTCCCTGCAAGCCAAGCAGCTGCACCACCTTCACGCTTATTCTCACTTATTTACCACAGGCAAAAACATCTTGCGTCTATGTGCACAGGGTCACTTTGGTCGTGTCCAACACTTTGTGACCTGGTAGACTGTAGCCTGCCAGCCTTCTCTGTCAAGGGGGTGCTCCAGGCAAGAATACTGGAGTGTATTGACCAATACTGGTTGCCATACCCTTCTAGAGCAATATATTTCATATATTTCCTGCTGCCCTATCCATCAACTTCCCTGAGTACCTGGTGTTGCCAGAACCANAGCCTGCCAGCCTTCTCTGTCAAGGGGGTGCTCCAGGCAAGAATACTGGAGTGTATTGACCAATACTGGTTGCCATACCCTTCTAGAGCAATATATTTCATATATTTCCTGCTGCCCTATCCATCAACTTCCCTGAGTACCTGGTGTTGCCAGAACCACTGCAACCCAAGCAGCTGAACCACCTCCACACCTGGCCCTCAGGGGCAAACCCAAATCTTCCAGGGCAGCCTCAAGAGCACACCCCAGAGGTAGAGATAAAACCACAACTGAAACCCAGGGGCAGTGTGGCTAAGGAAGAAGACCAAAACCTTCCCACCAGGTGTACAAACTGCAGATTAAATCCACAGTATCAACTAGGCAAACTCTGTGTCTATGGAATATATAAAGGACATTGAGAGCTCTCAAAAGAAAACACACAGTTCTGATAGCTGTGAACACTGGAGGCAAGAATATACAGG
>SJYA01002364.1:34850-71933 GCA_006410615.1 Neotragus moschatus
AGGGTGCTGTCATCTGCATATCTGAGGTTATTGATATTTCTTCTGGCAATCTTAATTCCAGCTTGTGCTTCTTCCAGTCCAGTGTTTCTCATGATGTACTCTGCATATAAGTTATTAGTATATGTGAAATAGATAGCCAATTGGAATTTACTGTATGTCTCAGGAAACTCAAACAGGGGCTCTGTATCAACCTAGAGGGGTTGGATGGGGAGGGAGATGGGAGGGAGGTTCAAAAGGTTGGGCTATATGTATACCTATGGCTGATTCATGTTGAGGTTTGACAGAAAATAGAAAAATTTTGTAAAGCAATTATCCTTCAATAAAAAATAAATAAAATTTAAAAAATGCTACATGCATGAATTTGATAAATCAGACAAAATAGGAAACTCTTTGAATACAAACTATCACAATTCACTCAATAAGAAATGGATACAATGAGCAGTCCTACAGTTTTTAATTAAATTGAATCTTTAATTTAAACAATCTCAATGTCAGTTTTAATTAAAAGCACAATGCCATATGGTTTTGCAAAAGACTATGAACAAACCTTTAAAGAATTAACATAAATTATACACAATCCTTTTTAGAAAACGGATGATGAGGAAATATTTCCCACTTTATACATGATGCTAGCATTATCCTGATATCAAAATCAGACAAAACTGCTACAAATCAGAGTCCCATACATTTTAATATTAAAGTAAAGTAACAAACAAGAGCAAATACTTTTAAATATTAAAATATTTGGAAGTTTAAAAATATATTTCTAAAAACCATCTCTAATGCCTCTTTTTTATGTTGATGCAGAAAATTCTAAGAAGTACTTAAAAATTTACTCTGTATTAAAAATAAAAATATAAAAAGTACATTTTATAATTATACAAGACATGTGGTCATTACATAAAAGCCTAATGTAGTCCATAACCAAAAATAAACAATTTTATAATCAAATAAAAACATTTATAACAGCATCATAAATTATAACATTCATATGAATAAGTTTAATGATATATGAACAAGCCCTCTCCACTGTAAACTAGAAGTTTCCAATAGAATACAACCTACGTTTACACTCTGATTTAATTATTTCATTCCTAGGTATTTACCTGAACAAAACAAAAAACACCACCATCACTACCACAAAAACAAAACAAAAAGACATTCTCAGATACATAAAGACCCAAGTTCATGCCAGCAGCCATATGAC
The DNA here is from genome assembly GCA_006410615.1 of Neotragus moschatus. NCBI lineage: Eukaryota > Metazoa > Chordata > Mammalia > Artiodactyla > Bovidae > Neotragus > Neotragus moschatus. The sequence continues at coordinate 36,058 of SJYA01002364.1, forward strand.
TGTCTACAAATTCTACTGGGAGTAGTAAACCAGAAACAAGAAATTAATGAAAATAAAATTTTGTGATAAGAAAATTATAGGGGAACTGACATGTGAAGGCCACTGAATCAGTTTAACATATAATTAAGAGAGCAGAACTAGATATTTTAGGCACAAAACATCATCTGAGTTTTAAAATATTTAAAAACAAAATTTACCCTTTAAAAGATTAACAGCTTAGTTAATTCTATTTAAATTTTAAGTGAATATTGTATAAGATATATATTACAAAAAATGGACATTTTTGAAGGAAATAATCCCAATCTTGTTTCCAACTCTTTATTTTCCATTATATGCTTTTCTCCAGGGTTTACTTTACACATTTAATTTATCACAATCCTTCAGATTTGATTACAGTGAGATATACTAACTTGATTACAGAAGATATAGAAGTGCAACCCTGTTTCCTTTTCTTCCTATGAGGACAATTTTTGTATACAATCACATATATAATTATGTTACATGTAAAATAATATGCAATTTATCTATGTACCTATACCTGAGTATATATATGTGTATGCTAAGTTGCTTCAGTATTGTCTTACTCTTTGAGATCCTATGGACTATAGCTCACCAGGCTCCTCTGTCCATGGGATTGTCGAAGCATGAATACAGGAGTGGGTTGTTTCCATGTATATAAGTATATATGCAACATATTTATATAGTGTATACATTACATCTACATGTTACAATATATTGCTAAAATTTTTTGTTTGTATATTTTGTCTATTAAATCAATTAGAAAAAGAAAGAGAACTAAGCATATATTTATAAATTTTTGCATTTTCCTTATATCATTTCTGATTTTATTTATTTGTTCTTATGGGTTCAAAATACCATTCAGTATCTATCAGTAGATAGATTATAGTATCCAATTATAATTCTGCTCCCATTAACTTCTTTGTGAGTTTAAGTAAATAAGTGTTAGTCACTCAGTCATGCCCTACTTATCGAGACCCCATGGACTGCAGCCCACCAGGCTCCTCTGTCCATGAGATTTCCCAGGTAAGGATACTGGAGTCTTTGTGACCCCATGGACTCCAGCTCACCAGGCTCTCTGTCTATGAGATTTTCCAGGCAAGGACACTCGAGTCTTTGAGATCCCATGGACTGTAGCCCACCAGGCTCCTCTGTCCATGAAATTTTTCAGGCAAGAATGCTGGAGTGGGTTGTCATTTCCTTCTCCAGGGGATCTTCCCAACCCAGGGGTAGAACCCAGGTCTCCTGTACCACAAGCAGATTCTTTACAGACTGAGCTACAAGGGAAGCCCTCTTTGTGAGCTTACTGTCAAATATTATGTTTCCTTTTGTTATAGAACCAATAATATAGTTTTACATATATGTTTATCCAATTCTGGTTTATCTAAGATAAGAAAAGGGAAAACAAAAATGCACTCATACTGTATGTTTTGTTAAGATTATATGACTCCCTTTATAAGAATTATTTGATTTTTATGTAGATCTGAATTATATCTTGACACACTTGCTAATAGCCTAGAAAACTTCCTTTAGTGCTCCTTGGAAGGCAGGAATGATAGCACCAAATTCTCTCATTTTTGCTTATCTGTGAATGTATCTATTTTGTGTTAATTTTTGAAAAGTGTTTTGCAGTATATAAGAATTTTGGTTGACATTTGTTCTTTATCTCAACATTTTATGTCATCCCATTGCCTTCTGGCCTCTATAGTTTCTGATGAAAAGACAGGTTTTAATCTTACTGAGTTTGCCTTATACACGAAAAGCTGTTTTCTTCTTGCTCTTTTTTTCTAATTTTCTTTTGATTTGGCTTATAGAAAATTTATATAACATGTCTGAGTGTGGATCATTTTGCCTTTATACTGCTTGGAGTTCACTGAGCTTATTGGATGTGTAAATTAATGTGTTTTTTTAGCCACTATTTTTTTCTAATAGTTGTTTTTGATATATTTTTCTCCTCTCCTTCTGATACTCTACTTATGTGTATATTGGTACACTTAAAATTTCCCACATTTCTTTGAGGCTCTGTTTCTATTTCTTCATTCCATTTCTTTCTCTGTATTTCCAGGCTTCATATTTCTATTAATCTATCTCCCAACTCACATATTCTTTCTTCTGGCAGTTCATGTCCACTGTTAGTCCCTCTAATGAATTTTGGAGTCAATTACTATACTTTTTAACTCCAGAATTTTCATTTGGGTATATTCCAGTTACTCCAATATGAACATATTTATAATATCAAACTTGAAATTTTGTTTCTAATATCTGGACACTCTTTTTGGCAGTTTCTTTTGCCTTGTTTTTCCCCTGTATTTTCTTGTGGTTGTTCATTTTTCCTATAATGGATCAGATTGATATTTCATTGCATGTCTCATATATTGTTGCTGTTTTTGTTGTTGAAAACATTTAAAATAATACACTATAGGAACTCTTCATACTGATTTCCCTGTGTCATTCTCTGGGGTCTGTTTGTGTTATTGTTTATTTGTCTTGTGACTTAATTAAGCTGTTTTACTTTAGTCTATTTCCCCTATAGTCTGAAGACTTTGATTTGACATCTTAGAGAAAGCAGGCTTGGATATGCTATGACCAAATTGAGGTGACAGTGATTTTAACAGGGCAACTTTTATTTTCTCTTTTTCCAATCTCTCTGGTAAACTGTCTTTTATTTGACATTACACATCTGCTTTTTAGGCTGTGCTAATTATTGCTTATTTCTTTATTGACAACACCTTAGGACATTAAAAATGATCAGTAGCCTGATCAAATCATACATGGCATGAGTAGTCCTTGAGGTTTTAACTCCAGAAGAGCTCTTATCTGTGGTCTCTTCTCCTGGTTTTCGGTGGTGAATTCAATGGCCTATGGTTCACTGTGTTGCTCTTAATTNCTTATTTCTTTATTGACAACACCTTAGGACATTAAAAATGATCAGTAGCCTGATCAAATCATACATGGCATGAGTAGTCCTTGAGGTTTTAACTCCAGAAGAGCTCTTATCTGTGGTCTCTTCTCCTGGTTTTCGGTGGTGAATTCAATGGCCTATGGTTCACTGTGTTGCTCTTAATTAATAGGAACTCTCATTTTAAGAGTATTCTTAGGCTATACTTTTCACACTCAATTTCAAATAAACTGAGTCCCTTGGGGAAAGCTTCAGCGCTCTCTCGTTTTATACATGACTTTTTGTCCAGGCAAACTATCTGAGACTCTACTCTGGGTCCTGGGCTGGGAGTAGCCTGTGTTCCTCTTGTCTTTCTTCTCCCTGCCTCTCCAGGTGCAAAGCCTCTACCTGTGAAGGAGCTGGGAAGAGAGGGCCCAGTATTCTTGGTCTAGGGCTTCCCAGGTGGCTTGGTGGTTAAGAATCCACCTGCCAATGCAAGAGACACAGGTTCAATCCCTGGTTGGGAAGATCCCCTGGAGAAGGAAATGCAACTCACTGCAGTATTCTTGCCTGGAGAATCCCATGAACAGAGGAGGCTGGTGGGCTACAGTCCGTGGGGTCACAAAGAGTTGGACATGACTGAGCAACTGAGCATGTACACACACATTCTTGGTGCTGTATCTGGAGAAGAGATTTTGCCACAAGAGTAAGAAGGGGGCTAATGACAGAGATGAGCCCCTGATCACTGCTGCACTCACTACAATTCAGCCTCTTTGACCCTGAGTTGGAAGGTCTGAGAAATGCTGGGGATATCCCTCTCAGAGAGATACAGTAAATCTTGATTGGTGCATGAAATGAGAACAGAGCTGTCATCATCTTCTCAGGTATTTTCACCGTAAGTGAAACTTCCACCCACTGAGCAATGGCTAGGTAGAAAGGGGAAGAAGAAAAAGTGGCTGGTGGCTCAAATATCAGAATCTCACTGATCTTATTGAGTTTTAATACATTATCCCAGAGAACCACTTAATTTATTGTGTCCTTAGGGCAATTTCCAAATATTTAGAATAGGTGAGATTGTTTCCCTTTAGCTTTAATAGTTTGTTTGTTTGTTTTTCCCATGTTATTTTGTTCTACTGGAGAATGAGTCTGCTGAGCTGCTCTGTCATTCTGGAAGTGGAACTCAGCTTACAAAACTTGTTGTTGTTGTTGTTTTAATTCTCAAATACATGACAAAATCAAAACTCAAAAAAACAGTAGCAGTCTTCATCATTTGCAAAATTTTTTGTTGAGAGCCATACCTTTTCAAAGGCTACAAATGCATGTTCAGTAGGAGTATCATTGACATGGTTGGTCTTTGCTGCCTCAAAAANCCAGTGAAGCATTCTTACAGTATGAAAGAACTCTGAAATTAAAAAAAAAAAAAGAACATCAAAATTCACTTTAATGCATATAAAGAAAAAGCGCTGATACTACTAAACAAGCAACAAATAAATCAAGATTCACAGCACTGGGGAAAAGATAGACTAGGATCTTCTAACATAGAGTTTCACTATTATTGCCATTATTAGTCTTTTTCTCACACAGAAATTTTGAATAAAATGCCCTAACTAGGTATCTCTGCCAATAAAATCGACAAGATAGTTACAGAGACGCTTTCAAATCCATGGCAAAAGCAATTTATATTCAGTTTGCACTCATGTACAGTTAAAAAAATAACATTGGAACTTGGCTTCTTCTAAGTAGTCTTAGAATTAATTTCACCAACATTGATTTAGTCAGTAGAGTGAAAGTATACACTCTTTATGATTTTTCAAGTGTAGTACATGCTTTATACTATAGTAGGAAAGAAAAAAAAAACATATCCTTTCTCTTTGGTATTATATGTGAATTAAAAATAAATGGATCCCAATCTAATATGATACCATTAACCCACTAATTTTAATATACATTATTGATATTTATAAACCACATGATTTATGCTTAGGACAACAGGAATCCAGGTTCTCTCACTGCTATAAAGAACACTTCTTCTTTTTTTGACTATTTCCATTTTATTGGAAAAAATCTTAAAGAATTCCCTCCATGTGTTTCTGCAGTTTCATTTCCAAAATATGCAAATGTCTTCTTTCAGTGGTGCTCACACCACCTTGGAGAATGAGATCAAAGTTGTATTTGGGAGGTAAGAAGTGGTTATTAATTCACTCTTTACTTTTAACAGGAAATTGTGTGTCGATCCATCTCAACTAGAAGATAACTGAACTAATAAAACATCCTGGCGGTGGGGGGAATGAACGTTGATGGAGGACTTAAATGCAGCAAGTATGCGTACTCGGTTGCTTAGCTGTGTCTGACTTTTTTGTGACCCCATGGACTACAGCCCACCAGACTCCTCTGTCCATGGAATTTTCCAGGCAAGAATACTGGAATGGGTTGCCATTTCCTCCTCTGGGGGATTTTCTGACCCAAGAATCAAACCTTTGTCTCTTGAATCTCCTGCATTGGCAGGCAGATTCTTTACCACTGTGCCACCTGAGAAGCCCTTTGAACGCAGATCACCTATTTATACAGAAGTAAAATCCATATCCTAGTTTAGTCTGTGATATGTAGTAATTTACAAAGAATTTAGATAACAAAGATGATTGAAATGCATACAGCAGTAATATACAAATACAGGCATAAAGCATATCTTTATAACCAAAATATATATATTTACAACTTTTGTATCCATCAAGATTCTCTAGAAAAATAAAACCAATATGATATGTGTACATATTTTGAATTATATATCATTTAAGGAATTGGTTCACTTGATTTTGGGGGCTGGCAAGTCTGAAATTCATAGGACAAATCAGTAAGATGGAAAGCCAGACAAGAGTTGCTATTGTATTCCTGAGTCTGCAATCTGTAGAATGGGCAGGGAGGTTGGAAATTCAGACAAGAATTCTATAGTAGAGTTGTAAGGCAGAAATCCTTCTTCCCAGAGAAACCTGTTTTTGTTCTTAAGGTCTTCCTTCAACTGATTGAATGAGGTTCACCTATATTACCAANACAAGAGTTGCTATTGTATTCCTGAGTCTGCAATCTGTAGAATGGGCAGGGAGGTTGGAAATTCAGACAAGAATTCTATAGTAGAGTTGTAAGGCAGAAATCCTTCTTCCCAGAGAAACCTGTTTTTGTTCTTAAGGTCTTCCTTCAACTGATTGAATGAGGTTCACCTATATTACCAAGAATAATCGCCTTTACCTAAAGCAAACTGGTCATAGATATTCATTCCATCTACAAAATGCTACCACAACAACCTCTAGTGTTTGATGAAACACAACTAAGCACAATAATCTAGCCATACTGACACACAACATTTAACCATCACAACTGTGATATGTGATAACACACATGGAGCTTCGTATAAAGCAGTAATATATATTGAATGTGATTACTCATTCAGTCATATATAAAAGTCATATATTTTAGATATGGTTTAATATTGAAAGCATTTACATAATGCAAATAAGAACAGGAAGGATTTTAACTAACCAATAATTTGAAAATAGTGAATTAAATGGAGAGAAAGTTTCAATAGATTAAAAGCTCAGAGTAGAAGCATAAAGAATATTTTTAAATTGGTGTTTTTTCAGATTATAAAATGGCTTTCACTTGGAAAGTCATTTAACAGTTTAAAAACAAATATAAGTCAATAAAGAAGATTTAATAAAAGCTTAAGAGGTATATAATTAATAAAACTGAAAGGAACCTATAAAGTGAAGAAGAAAAACACAAAACCTTTCCTATAGAGAATATGTTTAGAATCCAAATAAACAATGTACCAAGCATTGGTATTTTGTTTTGGAAATTAAATATTCACTAACCTGAGCAATCACTCTAATGGCAGAAAGTGAGGAGGAACTATGAGCCTCTCGATGAGGGTGAAGGAGGAGAGTGAAAAAGCGGGTTTAAAACTAAACATTAATAACAGATTTCAACAGTAGATGAGCTGTGAACTTCCAGTTGTTCCAGCTGGATTTAGAAAAAGCAAAAGAACCAGAGGTCAAATTGCCAGCATCCATTGGATCAAAGAAAAAGCAAGATAATTCCAGAAAAAACATCTACTTTTGCTTTATTGATTATGTGAAAGCTTTTGACTGTGTAGATCACAACAACCAGTGGAAAACTCTTCAAGAGATGGGAATACCAGACCACCTCATCTGCCTCCTAAGAAAGCTGTATGCAGGTTAAGAAGCAACAGTTAGAACCAGGCATGGAATAACAGACTGGTTTCAAATTGGGAAAGGAGTATGTCAAGGCTCTATATTGTCACTCTGCTTATTTAACGTGTATACAGAGTACATCATGCAAAATGCAGGAATGGATGAAGCACAAGCTGGAATCACAATTTCTGGGAGAAATATCAATAATCTTAGATACACAGATGACATCACCCTCATGGTAGAAAGTGAAGAGGAACTAAAGAGCCTCTTGATGGAAGTGAAAGAGGAGAGGGAAAAAGCTGGCTTAAAACTCAACATTCAGAAAATGAAGATCATGATATCTGGTCCCATCACTTCATGGCAAATAGATGGGGAAACAATGGAAACAGTGAGATAATTTATTTTCTTGGGCTCCAAAATCACGACAGATGGTGACTGAAGACATGAAATGAAAAGATGCTTACTCCTTGGAAGAAAAGCTATGACGAACCCAGAGAGCTATTGAAAAGCAGAAACATTACTTTGCCAACAAAAGTCCATCTAGTCAAGGCAATGGTTTTTCCAGTGACAATGTATGGATGTGAGAGTAGGACTATGAAGAAGGCTGAGCGCCAAAGAATTGATGCTTTTGAACTGTGGTGTTGGAGAAGACTCTTGAGAGTCCCATGGACTGCAAGAAGATCCAACCAGTCCATTCTGAAGGAGATGAGCCCTGGGATTTCATTGGAAGGAATGATGCTAAAGCTGAAACTCCAGTACTTTGGCCACTTCATGCAAAGAGTTGACTCATTGGAAAAGATTCTGATGTTGGGAGGGATTGAGAGCAGGAGGAAAAGGGGACGACAGAGGATGAGATGGCTGGATGGCATCACTGACTCAATGGATGTGAGTTTGAGTGAACTCTGGGAGATGGTGATGGACAAAGAGGCCTGGCGTGTTGCGATTCATGGGGTCTCAAAGAGTCGGACACGACTGAACTCTATTGAACTGAACTGGAAATAGACATTACTTTGCTAACAAAAGTCCGTCTAGTCAAGGTTATGGTTTTCCCAGTAGTTATGTATGGATATGAGAGTTGGGCTATAAAGAAAGCTGAGTGCTGAGGAATTGATGCTTTTGAACTGTGGTGTTGGAGAAGACTCTTGAGAGTCACTTGGACTGCAAAGATATCAAACCAATCAATCCTAAAGGAAATCAGTCCTGAATATTCATTGGAAGGACTGATGTTGAAGCTGAAGCACCAAGACTTTGGCCACCTGATGCGAAGAACTGACTCACTGGAAAGAGCCTGATGCCGAGAAAGATTGAAGGCAGGAGGAGAAGGGGATGACAGGATCAGATGGTTGAATGGTATCACAAATGAAGATAATGGTATCCAGCCCCATTACTTCATACCAAAAAGAAGGGGAAATGTGAAAGTAGTAACAGATTTCCTTTTTGTGAGCTCTAAAATCACTGTGGATGGTGATTGCAGTCATGAAATCGGAAGATGATTGCTTCTTGGTAGCAAATCTATGACAAACCTTGACCGTTTGTTAAAAAGCAAACAAAAAGAGACATTACTCTGCCAACAAAAGTTTGTATAGTCAAGGCTATGGTCTAACCAGTACGCTTGTGAAACCTGGACCAGAAAGAAGTCATAGAACCAAAGAATTGCTTCCTTCAAACTGTGATGCTGAAGAAGACTCCTGAGACTCACTTGGACAGCAAGAGATCAAAGCAGTCAATCTTAAGAGAAATCAACCCTGAATATTCTTTGGAAGGTGCTGAATCTCTGGTATTCTGGTCACCTGATGTGAACAGACAACTCATTGGAAAAGTCCCTGATGCTGGGAAAGATTCAGGGCAGAAGAAGAGCTTGTCAGAGGATGAGATGGCTAGATGGCATCACTGATGCAATGGACATGAACTTGGGCAAACTTCAGGAGATGGTGAGGGACAGGGAGGCCTGGTGTGCTGCAGTCCATGGGGTTGCAAAGAGTTGGACATGACTGAGCAACTGAACGACAGCTACCCGAGTTTACAAGATAAAGGAAGTATAAAAAGGGAGAACCACTTATTGAAAAGAAAATGAAAACAATATTTATTTTTAGTTTGAACAAATAGATTGACTAACGTAACTACCACTGGCTCAGTGGTAAAAGTTCCACCTGCAATACGGGAGACTCAGGCTTGATCCCTGGGTTGGGAAGATCCCCTGAAGAAGCAAATGGAAACCTACTCCAATATTCTTGCCTGGGAAAATTCCATGGATGAAGGAGCCTGGGGAAGCTACAGTCCATGGGGTCTCAAAACAGTTGGACACAACTTAGGGACTAAAATGACAACAATAAAATAATAATAATAATAATTAAATTCATTCTATTATGGGCTTACCTGGAGACTCAGATGGTAAAGTATCTGCCTGAAGTGCTGGAGAATCAGGTTCAATCCCTGAGTCGGGAAGATCCCCTGGAGAAGAGAATGGTTACTCACACTAGTATTCCTGCCTGAGAATTTCATGGACAGAGCAGCCTGGCAGACTACAGTTCATGGGGTAGCAAAGAGCTGGACATGACTAAGTGACTAACACTTTCAAGTTATTCTATTTTATACATTTTAAAAAATTATTATAATTTACATTTCCATGCTAAATTCTCAAGTGACCTGCTTTTGTTTTAAAACTTTTCAAAAGGTTCTCAAACTCAATCACTCTTTAAGTGAGATTGATTAAGAGCCTACTACAATATTTTACATAATTCAGGGGGTATCTTGCACACTGTTCTGTGGAAAATCTGTCTTATGGCAAAACAATAATGATTTCAATAGGAGCATCAGATTCCAGCTTCTTTTTTAACAGACTCCATTTATAAGTCAATTAAAAACCTGACACACTTGAGCTATTAAATACCTACTATGAGATAGTGTTTATAATTGATTTTGTATTAGGAAGAAAAGCCTCTTTTTTTTTTTCTCTGCTGCATCTTCATCAAACCAGTAACACACAATATATTTCGCTTTTTCTACTGTTGGTCAGGAACAGTTAGACTGATACTGAGATTACTTAAGGGATGGAAAGGCATTTCAAGTGGCATTAAAACTTATTATCTTTCAAAAGAACTTAAAAGTATGCTTTATGAATGATGTAAATGTAATTTCAGTTTTAAATTAGATGTTATGATTGCTATAATATTTTCATGAGTGAACACAAACATCACATCAAAATAAATTAAAACTAGATAAACAGAAAATATCCCACGTTTAGAAGCAAACCCTTGGGCTTTTTGTTTTTATTGTTGCTGCTATTGTTTTTGTACTGTCAACTTTGTACTGAACTTCAGTGTAAATGAAAATCACAATAAATATACCTTTTAGCCTTCTTTTTGGTGTCAAGATTTTATATATGTTACTTTTCTCATGATAAGTCTAAACTTGTTCCAAAAGAAAGGAGATGGCAGTAATAATGTGTATGCTCTTAAAATGTGTCTTGATTTAACAAGATCAAACATGCTATAAAGAAAAGAGGCAGTAGCTATTTTGCACATTCAACTATATTTCAAAAAATGTACTATTGACTAGTTTATGTAATGACTATGTAACTTATTTGAGTTTACTCTATTTTAAATATGTAATGAATTATATTCCTACCTGCATACATGGCTTACATGCATTTATTTACTTTTAGTAATGAAACAATGATATGTGTATTGACTTATAAGTTGACCTTTTTATCCAGAAAAACTTCTACTATTATTGATATATCTTGACTACTTAAAACAAAGCATCATTGAATTCAACTGCAAACAGCTTTATATTTTCTACTTTAATTTTTTGGGGGGAAAAAAAATAAATTACTCCCATAAAGCATTAAACATTAAATTAATATGTAAATTTGTTTTTAAAACAATTTTTGTTATAATATGAATCACACTCCATTTTGAATTACTAAGAGCATAGCACAGTTACATTAGATGGAATTAACAACAACACTTCCAGTGAATCCATTCTGTTTTGCTTCCACACTTTCATTCTTTATCTCAACTTATTCAGGGATCAATATAGCAACATGAAGGGATTTTCAAATCATGATACACATTCCTTGAGGCCAGGATAATTTCAAAAAAGCCCACTGGCACAGAGTTTTGTGGGGTTAACTTTCCAGCTCCTTAACTCCCATGTATACGTTACCTATAACTGACTTCCTTGAAACTGAAACAGGAATCTGAGTTCTTATTCATGGAGCCAAAGAATGAACATGCAAACACTCACAGTAACAAGTGGATGGGATTTATTTTAAAGAGAAAGAAAAGTGCAAACACTCAGCATAGACAATCAGAAGGGGTGAAGAGTTCCCAGAAAGGCAAGACTTATAGCAGTTCATATCCTTACGAGTACTGAACTGTACATTTTTGGTTAGCTCCTGTCCTAAAAAATAAATCATTTCTAACCAATGTTTAAAGATCACAATGTTTAACTTAACATCTCTATGGCTTCTCTTGATCCTTGGATAAAGTTGTCATCTTCTTTCATGGCCCCTGGCTATTTTAAAGTGGACCAGAGTATGGGCTAAAGATTAATGATCACCAGTTGTTTTTCCCTCAGGCATATGGAACAGAAGTTAATTACTGCTTTTTCTTGGATTTGAGTGCTGAAGACCATTCAGGTATGATCTAAATCAAAGTGAGAAATAGATTTAAGGGACTAGATCTGATAGACAGAGTGCCTGATAAACTATGGACAGAGGTTTGTGACATTGTACAGGAGACAGGGATCAAGACCATCCCCATGGAAAGAAATGAAAAAAAGCAAACTGGCTGTCTGGGGAGGCCTTACAAATAGCTGTGAAAAGTAGAGAAGCAAAAATCAAAGGAGAAAAGGAAAGATATAAGCATCTGAATGCAGAGTTCCAAAGAAAAGCAAGGAGAGATTTAAAAAAAGCCTTCCTCAGCGATCAATGCAAAGAAATAGAGGAAAATAACAGGATGGGAAAGGGTAGAGATCTCTTCAAGAAAATTAGAGATACCAAGGGAACATTTCATGCAAAGAAGGGCTCGATAAAAGACAGAAATGGTATGGACCTAACAGAAGCAGAAGATATTAAGAAGAGATGGCAAGAATACACAGAATTGTACAAAAAAAGATCTTCACGACCCAGATAATCATGATGGTGTGATCACTCAACCAGAGCCAGACATCCTAGAATGGGAAGTCAAATGGGCCTTAAAAAGCATCATTATGAACAAAGTGAGTGGAGGTGATGGAATTCCAGTTGAGCTATTTCAAATCCTGAAAGATAATGCTGTAAAAGTGCCGCATCAATATGCCAGTAAATTTGGAAAACTCAGCAGTGGCCACAGGACTGGAAAAGGTCAGTTTTCATTCCAATCCCAAAGAAAGGTAATGTCAAAGAATGTTCAAACTAGCGCACAATTGCACTCATCTCACACGCTCGTAAAGTAACGCTCAAAATTCTCCAAGCCAGGCTTCAGCAATAAGTGAACCACTTCAGCAATAAGTGAACTTCCAGACGTTCAAGCTGGTTTTAGAAAAGGCAGAGGAATCAGAGGTCAAATTGCCAACATCTGCTGGATCATCAAAAAAGGAAGAGAGTTCCAGAAAAACATCTATTTCTGCTTTATTGACTATGCCAAAGCCTTTGATGGTGCGGACCACAACAAACTGGAAAATTCTCAAAGAGATGGGAATACGAGACCACTTGACCTGCCTCTTGAGAAACCTATATGTAGGTCAGGAAGCAACAATTAGAACTGGACATAGAACAACAGACTTGTTCCAAATACGAAAAGGACTACATCAAGGCTATATATTGTCACCTTGTTTATTTAACTTATATGCAGAGTACGTCATGAGAAACGCTGGGCTGGAAGAAGCACAAGCTGGAATCAAGATTTCCAGGAGAAATATCAGTAACCTCGCATATGCAGATGACACCATCCTCATGACAGTAAGTGAAGAAGAACTAAATAATCTCTTGATGAAAGTGAAAGAGGAGAGTGAAAAAGTTGGCGTAAAGGTCAAAATTCAGACAATTAAAGTCATTGCATCTAGTTCCATCACTTCATGGCAAATAGATGGGGAAACAGTGGAAACACTGGCTCACTTTATTTTTTGGGTCTCCAAAATCGCTGCAGATGGTGATTGCAGCCATGAAATTAAAAGGTGCTCACTTTTTGGGAGGAAAGTTATGACCAACCTAGACAGCATATTAAAAAGCAGAGACATTACTTTGTCAAAAAGGTCCATCTAGTCAAACCTATGGTTTTTCCAGTGGTCATGTATGGATGTGAGAGCTGGACAGTGAAGGAAGCTGAGTGCTGAAGAATTGATGAATTTGAACTGTGGTGTTGTAAGAAGACTCTTGAGAGTCCCTTGGACTGCAAGGAGATCCAACCAGTCTATCCTAAAGGAGAACAGTCCTGGGTGTTCATTGGAAGTACTGATGCTAAAGCTGAAACTCCAGTACTTTGGCCACCTCAAGTAAAGAGTTGACTCATTGGAAAAGACTCTGATGCTGAGAGGGATTGGGGGCAGGAGGAGAAGGGGACGACAGAGAATGAGATGACTTGGTGGCATCACCGACTTGATGGACATAAGTTTGGGTAAACTTTGGGAGTTGGTGATGGACAGGGAGGCCTGGAGTGCTGTGATTCATGGGGTTGCAAAGAGTCGGACACCACTGAGCTACTGAACTGAACTGAACTGAACTGAATTTATCAAGCCAGGGGCACATTCCAAGAATTGGGACAAAGGGTAAAGTTTTAGATTGATGGAGTGAGATTTTATTGAAAATCAGACCAAGGTCTCAGAGTTCAACACTGATTACCTAGCAATTTTTATTTCAAATCTGGGCTTGTACATGAGGTTTATCAAGTATCTCCCTCCGTTCCTCCTATTCTGAGACCTTCTTCCTTGTGACCCTTTCCAACTCTAAAAGAAAGACCTATCCCTTGTCTGGAATGTTTCTGTTGTGTTGCATGCCATGCAAAAATGCTGGGGTGCCAAACAAAGAATCATTTAAAATATTTATAGTCATGGAGTGATTATACTCCATCACTAGTGGAGGTGATAGGAGTCCAGTGAGCTATTTCTAATTCTAAAACATGAGGTTGTTAAAGTTTTGCACTCTATACGTCAGCAAATTTGGAAAACTCAGCAGTGGCTACAGGACTGGAAAAGGTCAGTTTTCATTCCAGTTCCAAAGAAAGATAATGTCAAAGAATGCTCAAACTTCTGCCCAATTGCACTCATCTCACACACTAGTAAAGTAATGCTCAAAATTCTCTAAGACAGGCTTCAGCAATACGTGAACTCTGAACTTCCAGATGTTCACTCACCTAGAGCCAGACATCCTGGAATGTGAAGTCAAGTGGCCTTAGGAAGCATCACTACGAACAAAGCTAGTGGAGGTAATGGAAATCCAGTTGAGCTCTTTCAAATCCTAAATGATGATGCTGTAAAAGTGCTGCACTGAATATGTCACAAATTTGGAAAACTCAGCAGTGGCCACAGGACTGGAAAAGGTCAGTTTTTATTCCAATCTCAAAGAAAGGTAATGTCAAAGAATGCTCAAACTAGCACACAATTGCACTCATCTCATACGCTCGTAAAGTAATACTTAAAATTATTCAAGACAAGCTTCAGCAATACATGAACTGTGAACTTCCAGATGTTCAAGTTGGTTTTAGAAAAGGCAGAGGAACCAGAGATCAAATTGCCAACATCTGCTGGATCATCAAAAAAGCAAGAGAGTTCCAGGGAAAAAAAATCCATTTCTGCTTTATTGACTATGCCAAAGCCTTTGACTATGTGGACCACAAAAAACTGTGGAATATTCTGAAGGAGATAAGAATATGAGACCACTTGACCTGCCTCTTGAGAAACCTATATGTAGGTCAGGAAGCAACAATTAGGACTGGACATGGAACAACAGACTGGTTCCAAGTAGGAAAAGGAGTACATCAAGGCTATATATTGTCACACTGCTTATTGAACTTATATGCAGAGTACATCATGAGAAACACTGGGCTGGAAGAAGCACAAGCTGGAATCAAGATCACCAGGAGAAATAACAATAACCACACATATGCAGATGACACCACCCTCATTACAGAAAGTGAAGAACTAAATAATCTCTTGATGAAAGTGAAAGAAGAGAGTGAAAAAGTTGGCTTAAAGCTCAACATTCAGAAAATTAAGATTGTAGCATCTAGTTCCATCACTTCATGGCAAATAGATGTGAAAATGGAGGAAACATGGGGTGACTTTATGTATTGGGTGTCCAAAATCACTGCAGATGGTGATTGCAGCCATGAAATTAAAAGATGCTCACTCCTTGGAAGAAAAGTTATGACCAACCTCAGTTCAGTTCAGTTCCATCACTCAGTCGTGTCCGACTCTCTGTGACCCCATGAATTGCCGCAGGCCAGGTCTTCACGTCCATCACCAANACCTGGAGTAACAGGCAAATTTGGCCTTGGAATGCAGAATGAAGCAGGGCACAGACTAATAGAGTTTTGTCAAGAAAATGCACTGGTCATAGCAAACCCCCTCTTCCAACAACACAAGAACTCTACACATGGACATCACAGTGCTTACCTCAGGCTAATCTCTTGGAACCTCCCTGTCTTCATGGGATGGTATTTGCCAAAAATAGGTATTTGGGATGGTATATGGAAAAAATAGGCTGCAGGGATGTCCTAGCAGAGTTTAGATACCTGATCCTGTTGTGGGCACCAGCCACATGTGACTGTCCTATTTTTTTTTTTAATATTTATTTTTATTTATTTATGGATTTGGCTGTGCCCAGTCTTCACTGGGGCCCAGGGACCTCTCATCTTCGTGGCAGCGCTTGGGATCTTTGATCTTCCTTGTGGCGTTCGAGATCATTAGCTGTGGTGTGCAGGATCTAGTTCCCCAGCCAGGGGTTGAACTCATGCCCCCTGCGTTGGGAGCACAGAGTCTTAGCCACAGCAGTCCGGTGACTCTCCTAGTGAAGGCACTGAGTTCTTTGTTACTGGAATTCTTTTCTTTTTCAACTTTCATTGGAGTGTAGTTGATTTACAGTGTTGTTAGTTTCAGGCGTGCACAGCAAAGTGAATCAGTCATGTGTATATGGATAGGGATGCTCATTCTCTTTCAGACTCTTTTCCTGCATAGATTATTACAGAATATTAAATAAAGTTCCCCTTGCTATACAGTGAGTCCTTGTTAGCAGCCTATTATATATATGTTTATGTGAGTGCTCAGTCATATCCGAGTCTTTGTGGCCCCATGGACTGTAGCCCACCAGGCTCCTCTCTGTCCACAGAATTTTCCAAGTGAGAATACTGGAGTGGGTTGCCATTTCCAACTCCAGGGAATCTTCCTGACGCAAGGATTGAACCCACATCTCTGTGTCTCCTGCTTTGGCAGGCAGATTCTTTACCACTGTTCCATCTGGGAAGCCCCTATTTTAAAATATATAATAGTGTGTGTGTATTAATCCCAACCTAATTGATTACTTCCTCCTACATTTCCCCTTTGGTAACCGTAGATTTGAGATCTGTGAGTTTGTTTCTGTTTTGTAATAACGTTCATTTGTATTTTTTTATTAGCTTTCACATATAAGTGGTGTCATGTGATGCTGGTCTTTCTCAGACTTACCTAAGTATGCTGGTTTCTAGACCTATCCCTCTTGCTGCAGTTGCCTCTGTCACTGAATTCTGATTCATTTGCGTATGCCCGCACTAGGGTATCAGCTCCTTAACTTGGGATGTTTTGTCTTTGCATCCTCTCTGCCTAATGTAGTGTCTAGCCAAATACCTGTAGAATGAGTGTGCTTAGTCAATCGGTTATGTCCAACTCTTGGCGAGCNTGAATTCTGATTCATTTGCGTATGCCCGCACTAGGGTATCAGCTCCTTAACTTGGGATGTTTTGTCTTTGCATCCTCTCTGCCTAATGTAGTGTCTAGCCAAATACCTGTAGAATGAGTGTGCTTAGTCAATCGGTTATGTCCAACTCTTGGCGAGCCACCAGGCTCCTCTGTCTATGGGATTCTCCAGGCAAGAACACTGGAGTGGGTTGCCATGCCCTCCTCCAGGGGATCTTTCCAACCCAGGGATCAAACCCAGGTCTCCGGCACTTCAGGTGGGTTCTTTACCATCTGAGCCACTAGGGAAGCCCCTAGAATGGACAAGTAAGTTCATTTTTACTTAGGATTTAAACCAGTGTTTCATATAGGAATTTAGATGGCTTCTTTGCTCAGCTTCTGTGAAAATGCTCAGTCCTACCAAGGAAGCTAATGGAGTGTTGGAGTGGGGCCCTCGTTTCTGGTGCTCATTGTACCTGGCAGTCGTCCACTTGGCACTCGCCCCTCCCCGGCCTCCGTCTCTGAGCTCACCTGCATCTACCCAACCCTCATCCTGTGCAAGGATGAGGTGCCACTCACGTAGAATATGGTCAACGCCCTCATTACAGCAGCCGATGTGAACGTCGAGCCTTTCTGGCCAGGTTTGTTTGCAAAGGCCCGGGCCAATGTCAATATCGAGACTCTTATCTATAACACAGGGCTGGTGGCCCTGCCCCAACAGGAGGTTCTGCCCCTACAGAGGACAAAATGAGAGCAGAGAAAGAAGACTCTGAGGAGTCAGAAGATGACATAGGGTTTGGTCTTTCGATTAAATCTCTGGTGTAATATTTCTATTTTGTAATGTTCAATCAAAAGCTGACCTCTTAGAAAAATAAAAGAGAATTGTTGATTGTGAAAGGTCAAACGCCCCCCAGAAATATAGCCAAAACTGCCGATACACAGGAAGGGGACCACCAGGCAGTGAAATGAACACACATTTGATAACACATGGGAACATGTGTTCCTTCCTGCTCCCTCTGCAGGACTAGGCTCATTAGATAAGCCCCGTGAAGCTCAGCAGAGTCTGGGTTCTCCAGTCACTGTCTCAATCTCACATCCTGTCTCTAAGTGTGACCTTGTGCCAGTTACTTAATCTCTCTCAGGCTCAGTCTTCTCATCTATAAAATGAAGATATTAACAATACTAACTGCTTCCCTGGTGGCTCAGATGGTAAAGAGTCCGCGGGCAATGCAGGAGACCAGGTTCGATCCCTTGGTTGGGAATATCTCCTGGAGAAGGAGGCTCCAAGAACACTCCAGTATTCTTGCCTAGAGAATTTCATGGACAGAGGAGATTGGTGGGCTACGGTCCCTGAGGTTGCAAAGAGTTAGACACAACTAATACTTTCAACTTTTTTTCTTTCTTGCATCACAGCCATGTTGAGAATGAAATAAGATAATTAATTAAAAACCTTAGTTCAGGGCTAGTGAATAATAGAATTTTCAATAAATGTCCACTGTGTTCAGTATACCACTTTCAAAGGTTATCCAAATGCCCTCTAACTTTGCTTCTGTTTTCAATGAAAAGCTTCTGAGGTTTTAATAACCTCTATTGGTCTCCATTCATCAAGCACTTGAAGCCAAGCACTGACCCTGCTAGGCTTGGGCAACAAAGAAATAGAAGATCATCCCAGCCTTTAAGCTACAGCCTCAGGGGGGAAAACAAACTGTGTATTTAAATAGTACACAGTAAGCGCAAATGTTGGAAGAGGGTGTTTGCTATGACCAGTGCATTCTCTTGGCAGAACTCTATTAAGACTTTGCCCTGCTTCATTCTGTACTCCAAGGCCAAATTTGCCTGTTACTGTTACTCCAGTTGTTTCTTGGAGAAGGCAATGGCACCTCACTCCAGTACACTTGCCTGGAAAATTCCCATGGACGGAGGGGCCTGGTAGGCTGCAGTCCATGGGGTCGCTAAGAGTCAGACACAACTGAGCGACTTCACTTTCACTTTTCACTTTCATGCATTGGAGAAGGAAATGGCAACCCACTCCAGTGTTCTTGCCTGGAGAATCCCAGGGACAGTGGAGGCTGGTGGGCTGCCGTCTATGGGGTCGCACAGAGTTGAACACAACTGAAGTGACTTAGCAGCAGCAGCCAGGTGTTTCTTGACTTCCTACTTTTGCATTCCNACGACAGAGGATGAGATGGCTGGATGGCATCACTGACTCGATGGGTGTGAGTCTGAGTGAACTCTGGGAGTTGGTGATGGACAGGGAGGCCTGGCATGCTGCAATTCATGGGGTCGCAGAGTCGGACAAGACTGAGCAACTGAACTGAACTGAACCTGTCTCTTATACACATCTCTACTTTTGCATTCCAGTCCCTTATAATGAAAAGGACATCTTTTTTGGGTGTTAATTCTAGAAGGCCTTGTAGGTCTTAATAAAACTGTTCAATGTCAACTTCTTCAGCATTACTGGTTGGGGCATAGACTTGGATTACTGTGATATTGAATGGTTTGCCTTCGAAACTAACAGAGATCATTCTGTCATTTTTGACACTGCATCCAAGTACTGCATTTCGGACTCTTTTGTTTACTGTGAAGGCTACTCCATTTCTTCCAAGGGATTCTTGCCCACAGTAGTAGATATAATGGTCATGTGAGTTAATTTCATCCATTAGAGTACATTTTAGTTCACAGATTTCTAAAATGTCAACGTCCCCTCTTGCCATCTCCTATTTGATCACTTCCAATTTGCCTTGATTCATGGACCTTATAACATTCCAGGTTCCTATGCAATATTGCTCTTTACAGCACTGGACCTTGCTTCCATCATCAGTCACATCCATAGCTGGGTGTTGTTTTTGCTTTGGCTCCATCCCTTCATATGAGAAGGCAATGGCACCCCACTCCAGTACTCTTGCCTGGAAAATCCCATGGACAGAGGAGCCTGGTGGGCTACAGTCCATGGGGTCACTAAGAGTCGGACCCAACTGAGTGAATTTACTTTCACTTTTCATTTTCCTGCATTGGAGAAGGAGATGGCAACCCACTCTAGTGCTCTTACCTGGAGAATCCCAGCCCAGCCTGGTGGGCTGCTGTCTATGGAGTCGCACAGAGTTGGACACGAATGAAGTGACTTAGCAGCAGTAGCAGCATCCTTTCATTCTTTCTGGAGTTGTTTCTCCACTGATCTTCAGTAGCATTTTGGGCACCTACCAACCTGGGGAGTTCTTTCAGTGTCCTATCTTTTTGCCTTTTCATACTGTTTGTGGGGTTCTCAAGGCAGGAATACTGAAGTGGTTTGCCATTCCCTTCTCCAGTGAACCACATTTTGTCAGAACTCTCCACCATAACCTGTTTGTCTTGGGTGGCCCTACATGGCATGGCTCCTAGTTTCATTGAGTTAGACAAGGCTGTGACCCACGAGATCAGATAGGTTGGTTTTCTGTGACGGTGGTTTTCAATCTGTGTGCCCTCTGATGGAGAAGGACAAGAAGCTTATGGAAGCTTCCAGATGACATCACCCTTATGGCAGAAAGTGAAGAGGTACTTAAAAGCCTCTTGATGAAAGTGAAAGAGGAAAGCGAAAAAGTTGGCTTAAAGCTCAACATTCAGAAAACAAAGATCATGGCATCTGGACCCATCACTTCATGGGAAAGAGATGAAGCAACCGTGGAAACAGTGTCAGACTTTATTTTGGGGGGCTCCAAAATCACTGCAGATGGTGACTGCAGCCATGACATTAAAAGACGCTTACTCCTTGGAAGAAAAGTTATGACCAACCTAGATAGCATATTCTAAAGCAGAGACATTACTTTGCCAACTAAGGTCCATCTAGTCAAGGCTATGGTTTTTCCTGTGGTCATGTACGAATGTGAGAGTTGGACTGTGAAGAAAGCTGAGTGCCAAAGAATTGATGCTTTTGACCTGTGGTGTTGGAGAAGACTCTTGAGAATACCTTGGACTGCAAGGAGATCCAACCAGTCCATTCTTAAGAAGATCAGCCCTGGGATTTCTTTGGAAGGAATGATGCTAAAGCTGAAACTCCAGTACTTTGGCCACCTCATGCGAAGAGTTGACAAACTGGAAAAGACTCTGATGCTGGGAAGGATTGGGGGCAGGAGAAGAAGGGGAGGACAGAGGTTGAGATGGCTGGATGGCATCATTGACTCGATGAACGTGAGTCTGAGTGAACTCTGGGAGTTGGTGACGGACTGGGAGGCCTGGCATGCTGCAATTCATGGGGTCGCAGAGTCGGACAAGACTGAGCAACTGAACTGAACTGAACTGATGGGAGAGACTGACTGAAGGGGATACTGGGTCTTGTTCTGATGGGCGGGGCCGTGCTCAGTAAATCTTTAATCCAATTTTCTGTTGAAGGGTGGACCTGTTCCCTCCCTGCTATTTCAATTCAGTTCAATTAAGTTGCTCAGTCATGTCTGACTCTTTGCAACCCCAGGACTCCCAGCATGCGAGGTCTCCCTGTTCATTACCAACTCCTGGAGTTCACTCAGACTCATGCCCATCGAGTCAGTGATGCCATCAAGCCATCTCATCCTCTNGATGGAGAAACAGTGGAAACAGTGTCAGACTTTATTTTTTTGGGCTCCAAAATCACTGCAGATGGTGATTGCAGCCATGAAATCAAAAGACACTTACTCCTTGGAAGAAAAGTTATGACCAACCTAGATAGCATATTCAGAAACAGAGACTAAGGCCCGTCTAGTCAAGGCTGTGGTTTTTCCAGTGGTCATGTATGGATGTGAGAGTTGGACTGTGAAGAAGGCTGATCATCAAAGAATTGATGCTTTTGAACTGTGGTGGTGGGAGAAGACTCTTGAGAATTCCTTGGACTGCAAGGAGATCCAACCAGTCCATTCTGAAGGAGATCGGCCCTGGGATTTCTTTGGAAGGAATGATGCTAAAGCTGAAGCTCCAGTACTTTGGCCACCTCATGTGAAGAGTTGACTCATTGGAAAAGACTCTGATGCTGGGAGGGATTGGGAGCAGGAGGAGAAGGGGATGACAGAGGATGAGGTGCCTGGATGGCATCACTGACTTGATGGGCATGAGTCTGAGTGAACTCCAGGAGTTGGTGCTGAACAGGGAGGCCTGGCATGCTGCGATTCATGGGTCGCAAAGGGTTGAACATGACTGAGCTACTGAACTGAACCTTCTATCCTTTGACTGACTCCAGATATATTGTAAGGTTGATTCCTCATATTGAGACTGATATTCCAGAAAATTAGACTACCATCTTCTCCTTGTTATTTGATTTACAGAAGGAGATTAAGCATAGAGATAAGAAATATTTTGTGAGACATATTAGAGCCAATTCTGGCTTGCCCAGCCCTTTACATGAAAGAAATGCTTTGGCAGATGCATTAACTAAAGTAATTGCTTTAAACTTACATTAAAAAGTTGACAAGGCCAAAAACTCTCACAAAATTCACCATTAAAATGTAGCTGTCTTAAGGTATGAATTTCATATCCCTAAGGAGGCAGCTAGACAAATAGTTAAGTTATGTCCAAATTGCCCAACATCTAATCCATCTATTCCATTAGGAGTAAATCTCCAAAGCCTTAGGCATAATGTTCTCCAGCAAATGGATGTAACTCATACCCCAGCCTTTGGAAAACTTTCTTTTGTGCATGTTACCGTGGATACCTTTTCTCATGTTGTTATAGTCTCTGCTAGATCAGGTAAAGAGGTAATTCAGCACTTGTTTCACTGCTTTTCCCAAATAGGGTTCCCTGAACAGATAAAAACAGATAATGCCCCAGGTTATACTTCTGCTGCTTTTAGGAGATTTTGTCAACAATTTTCTATAGTGCATTCAACAGGATACCTTATAATCCCCAAGGCCAAGCCATAGTAGAAAAGGTGCACCAGACTTAAAAAAATCAGATAGCTAAATTAAGGCAGGGAGAATTTAAGTATTCCTGTCTACATCATGTTCTACACCATGTTTTGTTTGTAATTAATCATTTTAACATGGACACACAGGGGCAGACTGCAATGACGAGACACTGGATTCCTGAAGGGGCTACGACTCGACCCCTGGTCAAGTGGAAGGACCTCCCTACCAGAGAGTGAAAAGGGCCAGATGTGCTGTTAACTTGCGGGAGAGGGTATGCTTGAGTGTTTCCACAGGATTCCACTTCTCCTGTTTGGATTCCTGACAGACTGGTTTGACACATCCAGTCCCATGAGAGCTCCAAGATCACGAAGACCCCTGAGGTCACTGAGATCCCTGGGTCCCTGGAGTCCGGGACCAAGGGAAGATGGGGAGATCAGAATCTCGTCGAGTCCAGACCTGAGGGAAGCAAGGAGAAACCAAAAGGTTAGTGACCCTTCACCTGAGGCTTCAACACTAGTACATCACTTCAGGTACCTGGCGCTTTCAGGAAAGACATGCTGATAGAGTCCAACCATATTCTGCCCCATCTCATCGCCACCATCGTATTCAAGCAACTACCTCCAGCATGGTGCCAGCTTGGGGCCAGCTGAAACGTCTTGCTCAGCAGGCTGAAGAATTAATAGAAAGGGGCAGACATGAGGCCACTCCTATGGTAATGTCTGTGGCTATGCTCGCTGTGTTGCTTGTAAGCCGAGGCCCTCCAGCACAGAAAAAGTTCATTGGATCTATTTGCCTAATCCACCTTCTTTTCAGCCTGTTGATTGGATGAACGAGCCCATTCGTGTTTTTGTTAATGATACTCATCTTTTGGGCAGGGCTTCCATCTATCCTAATGATGCTAAAACAGTGGTCAGCACTCCCTTCAATTTTTCAGGCATGTTGGTTTATCCACCTATTTGCTTTGCCATATCTTCCTCCTTACAAGGATCAGCTCCAGTTTTGAATGGATGTGTTAGCACTTCCTTGAAAGTCATGCTTACTGATTCTCTGAGAAGCAATAGCAAGAGAGACTTTTGGTCCTTACAGCTACTGATGCTGGGGGCGCAAGATGCCATAAAACAGGCAGCTTCTCATTAAAGGGTTTTCCAAGCTATGCAGTCCCACCTCTGGATTCTGATGAACAAGGACTACAGGCCTGGGAAAGCATAAGCAGAATTTTTGGCTTTCCTTGTTGGAAAGAATGCATGTATATCATAAAGTTATCTATTCCCACTATTGCCACCAGACATTTTCTGACCGAATGGGGTTGCCCTTATCTTTCGAATCAACTATTGAACTTGATTTTTCAAGAAACTTATAGATCCATATGGAATGATTCATTCATCCCTTATCCTTTAGCAATTACTAGGTGGCATGTTAATGAATGGGTTCCTCCTTTAGTGAGTTTCAATGGAACAGGTCCCATGCAGCCTGAGTTATGGAGAACATTGGCTGCTATGGAACCTGTGATTTTACATAGACCTTTAAATGAACAAAGATATATTGTATGGGCCTGCATGCACTCTCTCTATGCCTTTTTTGTTGGCCAGAAATCAGAATGATTTGGGAGTTTTTGAAGGAGAAACTGTTTATAATGTCAAATGTGTGAATTGTTTTATATCAAATTGTGTTGATGGGAATTATGATAATAATTATAAGGCTGTGATGATTGTAAAGCAACCACCATATTTGATGGTTCCTGTAAAATTAGAGGGATAATGGTTTGATTATTATTCATTGAAAGTTTTGTATGAATTTAATGGCTTAAATTCTCAACCTAAGAGATTCATTGCATCTCTGATTGTGGGAAAAACTGCCTTGATTGCCATAATTGCTTCAGTTATGGTTTCTGCTGTTGCCCTGTCAAAAGAAGTGCATACTGCCTAGTTTGTTGATCAGCTGTCCAGAAATGTCTCCGTAGCTCTTACTACATAGGAAATTATAGATAGGAAAATAGAAAATAAAGTCAATGCTTTAGAAGAAGAAGTCCTGCTTATAGAGCAAGAAATTACAAATTTAAAAATTAAGTTGTCTTTAAGGTGCCATGCTGAATTTAAATGGATATGCATTACCCCTCTACAAGTGAATGATTCTGTACATTCTTGGGGATGCATTAGGAATTATATTTTAGGCGTCTGGAATCATTCAGATTTTAGTATTGATATTTCTAAGTTACATCAGGATATTCAGTGTATGAAACAGGCAGAGTCTGACTTTTCCTCTCAATGGCTTTCTAATTCTCTTTTTAAAAACCTGGAGGGATATCTTTCCCATGGATTCTTTTTTATAATAATGATTAATGTGGACATGTGCTTATGCCTGTTGGTTCTGATTTGTGTAATAGCCCCATGCCTTTTCAGAATACTCAACTGAACTTTCTCTGCTTTATCTATTGAATACCATACTTATGCTCTAAAAAATAAGAAAGGGGGAGATGTCGGGAACCATGTTAGGCATTACTGACAAAATGGAGGCACGGCCCCAACCCCCTTTCCTCATCTCACAGGCTTGGCCCCAGGATGAAGGAGTTAGGCCTTGTGATTCTGACTTGTTCTTTCTTTTCTTTGGTTGAGTTGGCTGGAAAGAATGTTAAGGTGCTTGAGAGAAGCATGAGAAAGCACAAAGCCTTCTACAGTTGTGCCCAGAAAATAATCTATAAAATAACCATTGACATTTGTTCAAGGATCTTTACAAAGAATGTTCCGGGATGAGCACATAGGCCGCAGCTTGAGGCCATGGAAGGATTGTTTTCTGAGACGTTTGTGAGTGAAATATTTATGGCAAAAGATGATTGCTGAGTTTAAGGTTTAGGAATAATTAAGAATAGCTAGAAGCCTTTCTAGGAGATAGTGATCTTTAGATGCTAGGGGCAAACAAGATTTAGAAAGATAAGAAATAAACTGAGGAATGTAGCATGAGTTACAATGTAATCACAACTTAAGTACAGTAAATCTGGGTGGGCGAAACTAAAAACATCAAACCTCTGACCTAATGCTTTTGTCAAAGTATAAAAGAGAACCTGAAGCTTGCAATAAACATGTAGTGCAGTACTGTGAGTCAGAGGCTACATCATCCCCCGCTGACACCGTTCACCCCTTCAGGCTGATTCCCTGGCTGCTGGAGCTGGACTCCGGCATGAGATGGTTGGATGGCATCACTGACTCAATGGATATGAGTTTGGGTAAACTCTGGGAGTTGCTGATGGACAGGGAGGACTGGCCTTTCTGTGGTTCATGGTGTTGCAAGAAGTTGGACATGACTGAGTGACTGAACTGAACTGAACTGAGAGTTCAAACTACCATACAATTGTGATCATTTCTCATGCTCACAAGGAAATGCTCAAAATTCTTCAAACTAGTCTTCAACATTACATGAACAGAGAACTTCCAGATGTACAATCTAGATTTAGAAAAGGCAGAGGAACCATAGATCAAATTGCCAACATCCAATTGGATCATAGAAAAATGCAAAGAGATTCCAAAAATACTATCTATTTCTATTTTGTTGACTATGCTAAAACTTTTTCACTCTGTGGATGACAAGAAACCATGGAAAATTCTTAAACAGATGGGATTAACAGACCACCTTACCTGTCTCCTGAGAAACCTGAATGCAGGTCAGGAAGCAACAGTTAGAACTGTACATGGAACAACAGACTGGTTCCAAATTGGGAAATAAGTTATGTCAAGGCATTATATACTCACCCTGCTTATTTAACTTATATGCAGAGTATATCATATGAAATGCCAGGCCAGATGAAGCACAAGCTGGAATCAAGATGGCTGGGAGAAATATCAATAACCTCAGATATGCAGATGACACCATCCTTATGGCAGAAAGTGAAGAGGAACTAAAGAGCCTCTTGATGATGGTGAAAGAGGAGAGTGAAAAAGCTGGCTTAAACTTAGCATTGAAAAAATGAAGATCATGGCACCCATTCCCATCATTTCATGGCAAACAGGTGGGGAAACAATGGAAACAGTGACAGACCTTATTTTCTTGGGCTCCAAAATCACTGCAGATGGTGACTGAAAACGTTAAAGATGCTTGCTCCTTGGAAGAAAAACTGACAAACCTAGACAGCATATTTAAAAGCTGTCTTAAAAGACAAAGTTCCATCTAGTCAAAGCTATAGTTTTTCCATTAGTCATGTATGGATGTGAGAGTTGGACTATAAAGAAAGCTGAGCACCAAAGAATTGATGCTTTTGAACTGTGTGTTTTTAAAGACTCTTGAGCATCCCTTGGACAGCAAGGAGATCAAACCAGTCAACCCTAAAGGAAATCAGTCCTGGATATTCATTGGAAGAACTGATGCTGAAGCTGAAGCCAACTTATGTGAAGAATTGACACATTGGAAAAGATCCTGATGCTGATAAAGGTTGAAAGTAGAAGGAGAAGGGGACAACAGAGGATGAGATGGTTGGATGGCATCATCAACTTGATGGACATGAGAGTTTGAGCAGGCTCTGGGAGACAGTAATGAATAGGGAAGCCTGGCTTGCTTTAATCCATGGGGTCACAAAGAGTCGGACACAACTGAGCAACTGAACTTAACTAGTTTTTGAATTGATATCTTGGAACAGTCCAAATTCTACATGGTACAGAGAGGTGAAGAGCACCCTTCCTTGTTTGCCTTGGTTCTTTTCAAGGACACAAAGAAAAGTCTGAGGTCTTAACTGTGGCAAAAACAAGTTTATTGAAGAAAGAAGAAAATGCACACCTCAAGGGAGAGTTCGGCTAAGCCAGGAGAGCCACTGGAAGTGGAATGTTGAAGTAAGGGTGTTTTCAAGACAAGGCTTTTGCATATCCATTTAGGTAGGCATGGCCTGACAGTTTTGATTGACAGTTTTAAGTTACATAACAATAGGCTCTATTGTGTATATCTTTCCCATAATTCAGTCTGTTATAATCAGATGTATGTATGTATAAAATTTTTAATGAACACTTAATGTAATCCTGACTGCCTAAGGTCACTTGAGGACACAGCTGTTCATCAGGGGTGCATGTGCCAGAGTTGGAGAAGTCCCTGTGGTTAGTTTGAAGCAAAGCTGTGAGCTCTCTTTGGCTGTACTGGGATACAGCTGGGGTAAGGTTTAGAGATTGGCTTGAATCTTTTATGACTAGGCCACTCCTTGTTCAGTTCAGTTCAGTTCAGTCACTCAGTCATGTCCGACTCTTTGCAACCCCATGAATCGCAGCACGCCAGGCCTCCCTGTCCATCACAAACTCCAGGACTTCACTCAGATTCATGCCCATCGAGTCAGTGATGCCATCCAGCCATCTCATCCTCGGTCGTCCCCTTCTCCTCCTGCCCCTAGTCCCTCCCAGCATCAAAGTCTTTTCCAATGAGTCAACTTTTCGCATGAGGTGGCCAAAGTACTGGAGTTTCAGCTTTAACATCATTCCTTCCAAAGAAATCCCTTGCTCATGCCTAACTTCCTACATAACACAACCAACTGCCTAGATTAATGACACTTGTGTGTTTATAGCCCTGAGATATGACTTTAGTAACAGTGTAAAGATTTTAAGACCAAAATATTGTCCTGGATATCTCAGTAAATTAAAATCCAATAATACAAATTTCATGTTGAATGTATAAGAAATTGTTTAAAATCATTTCTATAAAACCATTTATCATTATAATATTTAACAGCTAAATTAAAAATTAAATAACAGTGTATGACTGTATTCTAAAAACATCTTTTGGGACTTCCCTGGCAGACCAGTGATAAGACTTACCTTGCACTGCAGGAAGTGTGGGTTTAATCCCTGGTTGGGGAGCTAAGATCACACATGCCTCATGGCCAAAAAATCAGAACATATAGAAACAATGGAAGCAATACTGTAACAAATTCAGTAATGACCAAAAAATGGTCCTCATCAAAAAAGATCTTAAAGATATCTTTTGTTTATAGATCTTCCTGGTGATAAGAATCATCACAACTGCATTTTCTCTATGAAATAAAAAATATATACAAAGGCCCCAGTTTGTCAAAAATTTAAAGTAATATATGAAAGGTAGGAAAAATACAATAAAGTCTTGATACTCTGTATGAACCTCTACAACTTAAAAAACTCTATTTATAAGTAATGTTTACACATAATTTCTCATTTTATATTTCAAATTGAGTCAGTACTAATATTATCCTCATTTTACAAGAACTCTAATTTTATTAGCAAGGTATGTCCATCCACTCACAAAATCTGCTCACTCCATCGTATCCCAAACTGCTTCATATTTTGAGTAGTACTTCCACTAATCTAAATTTATATATATTTATTCCAGAATCATGTAAACATATTCATCTCATTCATATGAGAGATGGTTTGTAGCTATATTGTTTTCCTGAAAAGCCATGTGTCTACAATATGATGAGAGCAAATCATAAACTTGTCCTCAGTATTGCAGGTCAACCAGATGACAGAGCCTAGACCCCTCATTAAATAAAGTCAAGCTTTCATCCTCTTGGATCTATGTGGCCCTACCCCTGTCGCACATTCGGACATTGAGTCCTGATAGAAAGCAGCAGCAGTAGTATTAGGAATGTGTGATTGTGATATCATAGGGCCTGGATATTCATCCTGTCATTCTACTTACTAGCAGTATGACCTTGAGCACAGTATTAAGCATTCTAAGCTTCAGTCTCCCTGCTGGTATTGCAATAGTATTGTTTTGAGAAGTTCAGTGATGTCTTCCGTTGAAAGCACTGGAATAAAATAAGCACAGCCAAAATGCGATCTGTTGACTAAGATTCATTTTCCTTGTTGATTTCAATTTGGGGGAAATTTTACTATTAATTAGAATTGTGCTTCAAATAAAGAAATTACAGATCATTCTATTCAATTAATTTTTTAGCAAAAAGAAAAGCTCTCTTAGTGGTGACAGTTGAAATATTTGACTTGTTTTGGACATTTTCTATGACATTTTTAGTGGTGTAACCTCTATTGTCAATTATCATGATAGGTTAGCTAAGAAATACCTGAATTAACAATTTTAGAAAATCATTCTTTTTTTTAAATTAGTGTATAAGACGAAATATAGAAATGTAAAAACTTAAAATGTTTTTTTTAACTCTGACTAGAAAGGCACATAGATCATGGTTGCTGTTTATCAAGTCAGATGTCACACCAGTCTACCACACATTTTAAACTTCAAGTTTTATAGAATGATGCTTGCTATAATTGCAACTATCTCTCATCGTAAAGCTCTTCAGTTAATATTTTATGTTTTTTCAAAAGCTACATTATATGCTACATGGTTCATTTTACAAGAGTTACATTTAGTGTTCTTAGAACAATAATCCAGGATACATGGATAAAATTATTTTTAGAGAAAAAAGTACATTTAATTATTTCATATTTTGTCGTGTGAATTTTACAGTATTTTTCCATGGAAAACAGAGATATTCCATGCTCAACACTGCTCAACACTGAACTTGGAACATTCATTTTTTAAGACACATGCTTGATTGGTCAATAAAAAATTCTACTTCAATAAAGTCATTGAAAATATTGTATAAATATTTAAGTCTTTACGTAATGATATAGTACTTATTAACCAATGAAAACATAATAATCCTTTCATTACCACTCTCTGTGTTTAGTTGCTCAGTCGTCTCTGACTCTTTGCCACCCCATGGACTGTGGCCTGCCAGGCTCCTCCACCATGGGGATTCTCCAGGCAAGAATACTGGAGTGGGTTGCCATGTCCTTCTTCAGGGGATCTTCCCAACCCAGGGATCGAACCCAGGTCTCCCTCATTGCAGATAGATTCTTTACCATCTGAGCCACCAGGGAGCAACCTTCATTACCACTAAATTAACATATATATGAGAGTTCACTATGATATTTCCTTCAGGTTACCATGCAAGCATAACGTACATGCTATTCATCTGCTGACACTATAAAACCCCTCACAGATTATCTTTATAATTACACTCTAAATAAATTTAATAAACACAGTTTTTGATAAAAATTAATTTATTGAAAAAACACAAATCAAAGAATGTCTATTTCTTATTGAGATTATTTAATATTCTATTTTACTTATATTCTTATTTTTTAATCTATGCTACTGCTACTAAGTCAATTCAGTTGTGTACAACTCTTTGCAACCCCTTGGACTTCAGTCCACCAGGCTCTTCTATCCATGGAATTCTCCAGGCAAGAATACTGGAGTGTGTTGCCATTCCCTTCTCCAGGAAATCTTTCTGGCCAAGGGATCAAACCTGGGTCTCCGGCATGCAGGCAGATTCTTTACAGTCTGAGCCATCAGGTTCATAGGATTCTTCAGGCAAGATTACTGGAGTGGGTTGCCTTTTCCTTCTCCAAAGGATCTTCCCAATCCAGGGATCAATCCCACCTTTCTTACATCTCCTGCACTGGCAGGTGGGGTTTTTGTCACTACTAAAGAAAATGCTTATGATGTCCATTCTGCTCATTCAACTGGGATGAGGAGTTTAAATTAAACTAATTTTCGACTTATAACAATCACCTACTTCAGAGAAATTATTTATGTTCATATTATTTGGCCTTTCTTTCAAATTAGCCATTTTTCTTTTTTTGTTCTAGTCTCTCTGCCCACAGAATCTGGCTCGTTTTTCTTCTTTTTTCATGATATAGATGATATTAGAATAGAGTTCCTGGTTTGTTCAAAATTCAGTTCAGTCACTGAGTCGTGTCCGAATCTTTGCAACCCCATGAACTGCAACAGGCCAGGCCTCCATGTNGCCATTTTTCTTTTTTTGTTCTAGTCTCTCTGCCCACAGAATCTGGCTCGTTTTTCTTCTTTTTTCATGATATAGATGATATTAGAATAGAGTTCCTGGTTTGTTCAAAATTCAGTTCAGTCACTGAGTCGTGTCCGACTCTTTGCAACCCCATGAACTGCAACATGCCAGGCCTCCATGTCCATCACCAACTCCCAGAGTTCACTCAGATTCATGTCCATCGAGTGAGTGATGCCATCCAGCCATCTCATTCTCTCTCGTCCCCTAATCTTCCTGCCCCCAATCCCTCCCAGGATCGGAGTCTTTTTCAATAAGTCAACTTTTCACATGAGGTGGCCAAAGTACTGGACTTTCAGCTTTAGCATCATTCCTTCCAAAGAAATTCCAGGGCCGATCTCCTTCAGAATGGACTGGTTGGATCTCCTTGCAGTCCAACGGACTCTCAAGAGTCTTCTCCAACACCACAGTCAAAAGCATCAATTCTTCGGTGCTCAGCCTTCTTCACAGTCCAACTCTCACATCCATACATGACTACTGGAGAAACCATAGCCTTGACTAGACAGACCTTTGTTGGCAAAGTAATATCTCTGCTTTTGAATATGCTATCTAGGTTGGTCATAACTTTCCTTACAATTGGTTGCCCGTAAATCTTCAAATATATACTCTGGATATATATGAAATGGTCTTTGAGGTAAATTATGTAACTTTATCCCAGAATACTCTTTCAGTTGAAACCTCTGTCTGAAAAGCAAGCACATGAAGAGAAAGATGTGAGAGTTCATGGTAAATAATCTGGTCTAAGAGGACATTAGTCCCCAGATATAATCTTTTTTATAGTTAATTAGGTTTGGCAAATTACTTGACTTTTATAAACCTCTATTTCCTTAATCTTAGAAAGGCAAATTTAAGAAAATTAGGATTATAAATCTGCTAACTGGTGACTTGATTTAAAATTATATCTCATATATACAAAATATTCTTTGTATTCCACTGATGCTTTATAGATAGATAGGAATGTTATCTATCTATAAAGTTCCAAGAGAACTTCAGAAAAACATCTACTTCTGCTTTATTGACTACACTAAAGCTTTCACTGTGTGGATGACAACAAACTGTGGAAAATTCTTTAATAGATGGGAATAGCAGACCACCTGACCTTCCTCCTATGAAATCTGTATGCAGGTTAAGAAGCAACAGTTAAAACTGTACATGGAACAATGGGCTGCTTCCAAATCAGAAAAGGAGTATGTCAAGGCTATATATTGCCATCCTGCTTATTTAACTTACATGCAGAGTACATAATGTGAAATGCTGGGCTGGATGAAGCACAAGCTGGAATCAAGATTGCAGGGAAAAAATATATCAATAACCTCAGGTATGCAGATGGCATCTCCCTTATGACAGAAAGTGAAGAAAAACTAAACGGCCTCTTGATGAAAGTGAAAGAGGAGAGGGAAAAAGCTGCCTTAAAACTCAACATTCAAAAAACTAAGATCATGGCATCCGGTCCCATCACTTCATGGCAAATAGATGGGGAAACAATAGAAACAGTGACAAACTTTATTTTCTTGAGCTCCAAAGTCACTGTGGATGGTGTCTGCAGCCAAGAAATGAAAAGATGCTTGCTCCTTAGTAAAACTATGACAAACCTAGTGAAAGTCGTCCAGTCCTGTCTGACTCTTTGTGACCCCATGGACTGTATAGAGATTGTATACATGATATAGATTCTCCAGGCCAGAATACTGGATTGGGTAGCCTATCCCTCCTCCAGTGGATCTTCCCGATGCAGAAATTAAACCGGGGTCTCCTGCATTGCAGGCAGATTCTTTACCAACTGAGCTATGAGGGAAGCCTAGAAAAACTTGGACAGCATATTAAAAAGCAGACATTATTTGCCAACAGAGAGGTCCATCTCATCAAAACTATGGTTTTTCCAGTAGTTATGTATGGATGTGAGACTTGGACCATAAATTTGAGCTCTGAAGAATTAATGCTTTTGAACTGTGGTCTTGGAGAAAACCACTGAGAGTCCCTTGGACTGCAAGGAGAAGTCAGTCCTGAATATACATTGGAAGGACTGATGTTGAACCTGAAACTCCAATACTTTGGCCACCTGATGTGAAGAACTGATTCATTAAAAAAAGACCCTGATGCTAGGAAAGATTGAAGGTAGGAAGAGAAGGAGACGACAGAGAATGAGATGGTTGGATGGCATCACCAACTCAATGAACATGAGTTTGAGCAAGCTCCAGAAGTTTTTGCTGGACAGGAAAGCCTGGCATGCTGCAGTCCGTGGGGTCACAGTCAGACACAAGTGAGCAACTGAACTGAACAGAGGAAAGTTATTTTATCCTGAATGAAGAATTATAAATTTGACAAATCTAGATTGTGAAAATAATAAATCCAAAAGGCATTCATTCATGATCACTGGGATCTTCTTTAATTCAAATTCTTTTAAAAAAGAAATCCTGCTAGGCCACATGGCAGTAGTTCTTTTCTAATACAAGTCTTGCTATTCAGGAAGAAAAGTAGGAGACTGCTCTGATCTTAGAAATTATGTTTCCTTAGGAATATACTAGTTTCCAATACTTCATAATTTTTTATCTAAATTAATAAATGTTTCCCATTTCTTCTTCTGCCTTATATATGTAATATATTTCTCCCTGCTATTAATATATATGCATGCATATAGTATAAATATTACTATATATGTAAATTCAGTGCATTTAAAACCCTTCCTGTTAATCTATAATTCTTTCACAAGTTAAGTTTGCCTTCTATCTTCAAGCAGAGTTAATAATGTGTACATTTTGTCTGTTTGATAAATAAATTTTTTAAGCCATCTTTAAATTACTTAAATGCCTTTTCTCAACATATTGTCTTTCCATATTATTTTCTGTTATTATCTTTTTCAGCTTTCCCTTTCTTATAATTTTTTTCTAATATTTCTGAAACTTAGTATTGTATTCAGTTTTGGTTATTCCATGAATTTTACATGCTATCTCTTTTACGACTCTCATTTACCCTTGACTACTTTTTTCATCTTCTCCTCCAATAAACTGAAACAGCATTTTTATTGCATGTCTTTGGCAATGTTTTGCTAAAGTTTATTTAATATGATACCGAGGACTGATTTTTTTCACTTTCAATTAATAAATAAAATATTCTGAGTAATTAGTGTATAATAAAATGGTATAAATATAAAATATTAAAATCAGAAATCACTATAGAATATGACATTTTATTTTGAAAATTTTTTATTCTAGGTTTTTGTTTCTATAAAATTATGAATCAGGCTAAAAATTAACATGTTTCTATTTACAGACTTTTCTAATTGACCATATATTTTTTCCATTTTCTTTAATTAAATAAGTGACAAAGATCTAAGAATATTTTTATACATTTATTATAAAGATAAATGTATTATTTTCTTATTTCATTTTATTTGCAAACTATATTCTATTCCACAAAATAAAGTCTATAAAACTTGCACATATAAATTACAAAACATAAAATATATGAATATAATTTAAAAGCCCAACAATTTTATATGGATTTGTTTACCCAATGCTCACTCTGATCCCTTTTAATCGTACTTTCTAGTAGAAGGGTAGAGCATACTAGGTAAAACTCCACTTCCTGGACCTTTTTCTAGTTAAGATTCTAGGTGTGACATTGATTCAGTCACTGGATTTTGAGGAAGGATTAAGCTCCATGTAGTAAAAGGTGTCTGGGAGAAGACAAGGGCACCGCACTCCAGTACTCTTGCCTGGAAAATCTCACTGATGGAGGAGCCTGGTAGGCTGCAGTCCATGGGAACGNATAAATTACAAAACATAAAATATATGAATATAATTTAAAAGCCCAACAATTTTATATGGATTTGTTTACCTAATGCTCACTCTGATCCCTTTTAATCATACTTTCTAGTAGAAGGGTAGAGCATACTAGGTAAAACTCCACTTCCTAGACCTTTTTCTAGTTAAGATTCTAGGTGTGACATTGATTCAGTCATTGGATTTTGAGGAAGGATTAAGCTCCATGTAGTAAAAGGTGTCTGGGAGAAGACAAGGGCACTGCACTCCAGTACTCTTGCCTGGAAAATCCCACTGATGGAGGAGCCTGGTAGGCTGCAGTCCATGGGAATGGAGAGTCGAGTCGGACACAACTGAGTGGCCTTACTTTCACTTTTCACTTTCATGCATTGGAGAAGGAAATGGCAACCTACTCCAGTGTTCTTGCCTGGAGAATCCCAGGGACGGGGGAGCCTGGTGGGCTGCCGTCTATGGGGTCGCACAGAGTAGGACACG
>SJYA01002364.1:75914-91964 GCA_006410615.1 Neotragus moschatus
ACACGACTGAAGTGATTTAGCAGCAGCAGCAGCAGCAGTAAAAGGTGTCTACTTTGAAGCAGATCATGGAAGAGAATGTGTGCTTTTGGATCCTGTGCTGATGTACTGACCTTAGAGACTGTTTCAAATTTGGCAGCTTCCTCTTCTTGGCCAAGGAGAATTGTGTCTATAAACAGTACTTCATAGTTGTCCAACTTCTAACTGTGAGCCAGCAGATAATACCCTTGGTAGTCCTGTTATGCAGTGTGGATTCATAGATGTTTCTAGACGGTTCACTTTCATAGTGATTTCATAAGGTAGCTACAGTTCCAAATAACTAAGGTGGTACTGTTGCTAATAGCACAGGGCATTAACTACTTGAGTAATTGTTTTCAGTAACAGCCATTGACCACACACAAGAATATGGGAAGTTGGAGTTTCCTAGTTAAGTTTGAAGGCAATAAAGTGAGGAAAAGTTAATCCATTAAAACTTCACATTTAGTCACTTGGATTATCACTGATGAGTACCTATAATTAAGGAAGAAGTCATTAAAGGCAGGGCTTCCCAGGTGGTGCTAGTGGCAAATAATCCACCTGCCAGAGCAGGAGATGCAAAGACATGAGGGTTCAATCCCTGGGTTGGGAAGATCAGCTGAAGTAGGAAATGTCAACCTTCTCCAGTACTCTTGCCTAGAAAATTCCATGGACAGGAATCTGGCAGGCTATATAGTTTATGGGGCAGCAAAGAGTCAGACATGACTAAGCACAAAGGCAAGTCTTGGGTGGTCAAATCTTTGCTGCAAAAGTCATTAAGGGTTTTGCAAGTAATGAAAAGACTATGGGGAGTCTGGGTGCTTTAATCCATCAGGAAAAATCTTTTAAAAAGTATAAAATGAAGGGCACCAGCTTTTACTGTCTTATAGCCAAGTCAGAAGATCTGAGGATTTTCATGACTAACTGAAAATAATTATTTTATCTCTTATAACAATAGGGTTACTGTATCTGAAAATGAGATTCCAAGTCTCTTTCTGTGGGTTGGTGAATTATAGTGTTAGGTTCAATTTGCCAGATAACTTTAGTGAAAGTTAGACAATTTATGGAAATAGATGGATCCCAAAATTGGACTAATGGCATTTAGGAAGTGTGCATGACTCAGAATACTTTAAACTACCCAACCTACACAAAGGTTCTCCCCCTGGGATAAGCCAAACTTTTTCTCTGACTGATGAATCACCCAAGATATTCCTTTATAAAAAAGCCAGGCAGGTCTTCCCAAGGCACCCTTCATTAGTTTCAGATTTAAATTAGAGGCTAGAAATCAACATAGCACAGAGAGCTAATTATTAAGTTGTAACTTGACTGAAAGGCACACCCACTAGAAGAGAGAGATGAATTTACCATCTTGAAGAACACCCCAATAACCAGGTGAACAATATGATTTCTCCATAGAACTCATATTTCCTCAGCCAGTCATTTCAATGCTTTATCAAATGGCTCATGTAATCTGCTGTTGTGACAGGAATGGAGATTATGTACAGGACCAACAATATGAATTTTTTCTGTCAGTGATCAGTCCACAGCTACTGCTAACTCAGAGACAAATGATAAACTCCTCCAAATGATGTCATATCTTAAGACCAGACAGTTATCCAGTGCCAGAGCAAGTGTATTGGCCCCTTGTATCAAAGAGGACATATTAAAAAGCAGAGACATTAAAGCATTAAAGAAGCATATTACAAGCAAAGCATTACTTTGCCAACAAATGTCCATCTAGTCGAAGCTATGGTTTTTCCAGTAGTCATGTATGGATGTGAGAGTTGGACTATAAAGAAAGCTGAGTGCTGAATAATCGATGCTTTCGAACTGTGGCATCAGAGAAGACACTTGAGAGTCCCTTGGACTGCAAGAAGATCCAGCCAGTCCATTCAAAAGGAAGTCAGTCCTGAATGTTCATTGGAAGGACTGATGCTGAAGCTAAAGCTCCAGTACTTTGGTCACCTGATGCAAAAAACTGACTCATTTGAAAAGACCTTGATGCTGGGAAAGATTGAATTTGGGAGAAGAAGGGGATGACAGAGGATGAGATGGCTGGATGGCATCACTGACTCAATGACATGGGTTTGGGTAAACTCTGGGAGTTGGTGATGGACAGGGAAGCCTGGCGTGCTGCTGTCCATGGGGTCACAAAGAGTCAGACAGGGCTGAGTGACTGAACTGATCAAAGAGGATATCATAATTTTCCCTTTTTCTTTATCTTTACCTGTCTTTCTCACCAATGCAATTCTTTTGGTGATAAAAGCTGTGAATCTTCTAAATACTTAACACACGATCATGATATTCCACACAATAATATCTCAAAGAATGGCTCCTAGTTATGTAGAAAATAAGCTTACATTCAGGATTCACTGATGAAGGTGATACACTGACTTACTTGACTTCTAGGGGGCCTGTTTGTATGTATAGATGCTGTAACTGCATTGTTTATTATACTTGTTAATTTTTATTGTTGTTATCAGGAACCTTAAAGGAAAAAGGAACATGTATGAAAACTGAATAAACAAAGCATTTGACTACAGAGAGATCAAGTATCGGCTCATTGATGCTGATTCCGTGGTAGTTTGTTGTGGTTTAGTTGCTCAGTGGTATCTGACTCTCACAACTTCAGGGACTGCAGCCCATCAGGCTTCTCTGTCCATGGAATTTCCCAGGCAAGAATATTGGAGTGGGTTGCCATTTTCTTCTCCAGATCTTCCCAACCCAGTGACTGAACCTCAGTCTCCTGCATTACAGGCAGATTCTTTACCAGCTGAGCCACCTGATTCCATAGTCCTTGCAGAATTCCTTCCAAGAATGAAATATTCTTGCAGAAACATTTTCCCTTACTTCCTATAGCTAGGTTTCAGATGTTATTTGTCCTCTTTCAGTTATTTTCAAAATTTACTTCATGTTACTATCCATGGAAAAGAGGGAGAAAAGAATATCTCTGATAGCAAGGATCAGTTTCAGGCCTGATGTTCTTATCTTGATGCTGCTGAAGCTGTAGGAACATTTCTGATATTCTAACCTCCTGACTATGGTACAGACTCAGTTACATAGTGTAGCCTGGGAGTTTTTATTTCTATAATTTTAAAATTACAAATTTATTTGAACAATAAAATGCTGTCTGTCTCTGTAATTAAGAATGGAATTCTCCCATTTCAATTGCTTTCAAAATTTCACACAATAATTTCTTATTAAAACTGAAGGAGCCTAATAAAACTATCATAGGTATAAAATTCCAGAAATAAAAATCATTTATCATAGCCTAAAGGCAACTCCACTGAAATAATTAGAAGCATTAGACCGGCTCTCATGGGAAAGGATTCCTGTCTTCTTTTGTGAAATATGTAAAGGATTGTGCTAGTGCTAGGGAAACTTGTAAATAAACAGGACCTGGAATATTATAGGCAGTAATCAAATAAGTTACATGAACTTCAGACTCATAAGTTATTTCAAAATTGAAAGCCACAAAATAACATATGGCATTAATGTATTGTGGATTTCCCTTAAATATTTATTTATGCAGGTAGTAATGAAATAACTACACTTTCAGGTAGTTCAGTCACTAAGTCACGTCAACTCTTGTGACCCCTTGGACTTAGCCTGCCAGGCTCCTCTCTAAATGGGATATTGCTTGCAAGAATACTGGAGTGGGTTGCCATTTCCTTCTCCAATACTTTCAGAACTGTATTTAACACAAAAAACACAAAGATTCTTTATTAGAAAGTATAAATGGTTTTCTGCATTATTAGATTATGAAGCATTTTTAAACAACACTTCAAATTGTTCTAACAAGCCTCAGTTGGTTGCTGAGGGATTTCCTAAAGTGGGTGGCCAGTGGCATTTCATGTAAGTCCTAATGTGTTGCAGCAATGCTGCCTGGAATATCATTTCGACTGCACCCTTCAGAACATTTCATGCAACTCCTACCTTCCCTTCAAACCTCTATGCATTTAGCCACCTCAAAAAAGATTTCTGTTCAGTTCCTGAGGGAAATTTTGAGTTAATGCACCATCTGAGTTGGTATTTCTGGAGGACCTTAGTTGTACACATTTTGTACATTTTATACACTTACTATCATGAACAATAATTATTGGTTGGCTGGTTTTTACCACTAAACTATCATGTCCAGTGAGCATTTTGAGTAAATTCTTTATCTCTTTATCTAGTATAGTCTCTAGCACAGGAGAGGATATATTGCTTCAGTCAAAATAATAGTGTGAAAATCTTGATTATGGTGGTTTTCCTTTTTCATAAAGGTATAATTCATGGATAGTAAGACCATGAATGGATGAAACATAATTAAATAACAACAAGATACATGCTATGGTATCTGCCCTTAGATCATTCATTATAATAGAACCCCCCTGCTTGTATGAATTACTTTTCCTCATTCTTCAGAGAAAGGAATTCAAAGTCTTTGAAATACTAGAAAAATAATTTTATTTCTAGTTTCCAGAAACTTGGTTTACCGCAGGTTCTCTTGGGAACCTGACTCAAACACATTTCTAAAATAAGATACATTGAAACTGAATAAAATTGTTGTTCAGGCGCTAAATTGTGTCTGATTCTTTGCAACCCCATGGAATGCAGCAAATGCTGCCCTGTCCTTCACTGTCTCCTGGATTTTGCTCAAACTCACTTCCATTGAGTTGGTGATGCCATCCCACCATCTCATCCTCTGTCACTCCCTTCTCCTCCTGCCCTCAATTTTTCCCAGAATCAGGGTCTTTTCCAGTGAGTCAGTTCTTCACACCAGATGGCCAAAGAATTGGAGCTTTAGCTTTAGCATCAGTCCTTCCAATGAATATTCAAAACTGATTTCCTTTAGGATGGACTGGTTTGATCTCCTTGCAGTCCAAGGAAATCAAACTCTCAAGAGAAGACTCTCAAGAGTTTTCTCCAGCACCACAATTCAAAAGCACAAGTTCTTCAGCACTCATGTTTATTTTGCTGAATGGATATATAGTGTGCCATAGTAAACCTGAAGATGAGTAGAAAATGAGTTACCAGTTAATCATATCAAGTATCAAGACCTATTTAATCAAAAGTTATTCAAAAGGTTTATTTTCATCTGAAAATAGCTAAACTAGTATATTTCTTGCATTGTGATAAACAGACAAACTTAGTGGGTTAAAAAGATAAATATTTACTACCAATCATCAGTCTGTGGGTCAAATGGAAGGTTTTATTGAACAGTGTGTGCAGACTTGGCCCATCAGTGTTGGGATCACTCATACATTTGATAAGTCAGCTAGGTATGTTTATTCTAAGATGGTTTCCTTCATACATGTAGTGGTTGGCTGTCACTGGCTGGTGTTAGATGGTACATGTGGAGGTAACAACATTGCTCATAATCCAACAGGCAAGTACTGCTTGTTTAAATTTAGCTGCGGGGTTCTGAGAGTAAGTGGAAATACAAAAGACCTTTGGATTATACTTTTAAAATTGGCACACAAACCATTCTCTTCTATTCTATTTTCCAAAGTAACTCACAAGGGAAGCCTAAATTTAAGGGGTAGGAAATGGATCCCACCCTGTTAATAGCTGCAGCTGCAAACTGATACTTCATACGTCATGGGTATAGACCACTGATGAACTGAGGCCACTTTTTGTAACCAATTTAATCATAAAGATTAAGGGGAAAATACATAACCTGGAAATAAAACCAATTCTATCCAAGGTATTAAACTATAATAGAAGATAAAACAAATTAGCAATGGAAAAGTTAGAGAGGAATTGTTCTGTTATTAACTTAAAATTTATAAAAATTAATTTTGTATATGTGTAGTATATATTATATATCATGCATACAAATATATTTATTTCTTCATCTCATAATAATATGAGTCATGATCATTTAAATGTTAAGGTGTCTATTTTTGAGATTAGCTGTTTGTCAGTTGCTTCATTTGCTATTATTTTCTTCCATTCTGAAGGCTGTCTTTTCACTTTGTTTATAGTTTCATTTGTTGTGCAGAAGCTTTTAATTTTAATTAGATCCCACTTGTTTATTTTTGCTTTTATTTCCAGTATTCTGGGAGGTCAGAGAGTGTTTTGCCNAATGTATGGCAAAATGAGTACAATATTGTAAAGCAAAACAAACTAAAAAATAAAAATTAAAAAAAAATTAAAAAAATAAATGTTAAGGTGTCATATTTTTCCTCCTCAGTATTTATTTAAAAGAAATGAAAGACCTATGCTCTCGTCAAACAACACGGAGAAGAAGAAAACTCAAGCTTAAGTCAGTTTGCACCTCAGGCAATTCACTTATCTCAAAGTGCAGATATACTAACAAAACTTCCAAAGCTTGAGAATAAGATCACAACAGGCACAGAACAGTGAATTCAGTCATAATTACAAATTTAACTTTCAATTATTGTTGAAAGAGGAAGTCAGTGTCTCAGATTGATAGTTTACTTTGATGTCAGAGAGCTCTTCATAATATAATTTGAGTCCATATCATCAGCATATCTGTTTCACTTTAGAAATTTTACACATTTATTATATTTTCATATTACTCTTTGTAAAAATTTATTTTATTTTGAAAATCATAACCAAAATATTGACTATTCAAAGAATATCACTTTATATAACAGAATTAAGATAGTTAGAAAAGGTTCAAGACCTTGAGTAAAACTTCTGCAATGGGAATCAGAATATAAAAGAACTATGATGAACATATTTCCCATCATTCACAGAATATTAAGATATGATGCAGTTTAGTTGAGCCTGAGTTGAATAATGACTTTGTGCCAGTATTAGATGATTGCATCTAATTCTTATAACAACAATTTGAAGTAGTGCCATTTTTAATGTCTTTATGTTTTAGAGTGGTTTTATGTTCAAAGCAAAACTGAGATTTCAAGATTTCCTATATATCATCTGCCCCCACACATGTATAACCTCACTCTCTGTGTTGTATATCCTGTGAGTCTGGGCAAATGTATGAAGAGATATATCCACCATATAGTAATAAAGGGGCTTTCCAGGTGGTGCTAG
Organism: Neotragus moschatus; assembly: GCA_006410615.1. Taxonomy (NCBI): domain Eukaryota; kingdom Metazoa; phylum Chordata; class Mammalia; order Artiodactyla; family Bovidae; genus Neotragus; species Neotragus moschatus. The sequence goes on from SJYA01002364.1 coordinate 82,935, forward strand.
TAGTAAAGAACCTGCCCGCTAATGGAGGAGACATAAGAGATGCGAGTTTAATTCCTGGGTCAGGAAGATTCCCTGAAGGAGGGAAGGCATGGTGACTCACTCCAGTATTCTTGCCTGAAAAATCCCATGGACAGAGAAGGCTGGAAAGCTACAGTCCACAGGGTCACAGAGTCAGACATGAGTGAAACTACTTAGCGCACACATATAGTAATAGATAGACTAATTTCACCCCTCTAAAAATTCTCTGTTCTTGGACTATTCATCTCTCCCTGCCCCCAACCCTAGAAATCAGTTACCTTTTTACTGTCTCTTTAGTTTTGCCTCTTCCAGAATGTCATGGAGTCAGAATGGCAGTATGTAACCCTTACAGGTTGACTTCTTTCACATGTTGTTTAGTTGCTAAGTCATGTCCGACTGTTTTGTGACACCATAGACTGTCGTCCACCAGGCTCCTCTGTCCATGGGATTTCCCAGGCAAGAATACCAGAGTGGGTTGCCCTTTTCTTCTCTAGGGGATCTTCCTGACCCAGGGATCAAACCCACATCTTCTGTATTGGCAGGAAGAGTCTTTACCATTGAGCCATGGGGGAAGCCCCATTTTCACCTAATAATGTGCATTTAAGATTCCTCCATGTCTTATCATGGCTTGATAGAGCATTTCTTTTTAGTGCTTAATTATACTCTGTTGTTTGGATGTACCACATTAATTATTCCATTCATCTACTAAAGGATATCTTGGTTGCTTCCAAGTTTTGGCAATTATGAAGAAATATAATATTAACACCCATGTGCAGTGTTTTTTTTAATTGGACATAAGTTTTCAATTCATTTAGATAAATACCAAGGAGCAAGAATGCTTAATCCTACAATAGAATAGGTTTAGTTTTGTAAGAAGTAGCCAAACTGTCTTCCAGAGTGGCTGCACCATTCTGCCTTTCCAACAGGAATGAATGTTGCTCCACATCTTCACAGGCACTTGGTTTTTTTAGAGGTTTGGATTTGGTCATTCAATTAGGTGTGCAGTGGTATCTTATTGTTATTTTAATTTGCATTTCATTGATGACATTAGACATGGGTATCTTTTCATATGTTTGCTTGTCATCTCTATAAAATCTTTTATTATTCTTATTAATTTGAAAATAAAGAATATGAGAGTCAAAGAGTTTAAGTAACTGTCAAGGTTACATAGTTGAGAAGAGCGAAGTCTTAAATCCTAGATGAATCATCTGATTTCAAAGCTCAAGTTATTTCTACCATAGTATAGTGTCCTTTGGTTTACCCCAACTACAATATTCCACTATTTAGAAATGTCATATATTTGAAAGTCCTTTGCTAGTTACATTAAAGGAATGAAATGGCTCCTTTTCAGTAATTTCTCAAAGAATATCAAATGAAGTATATTTTCTTATTTGCCTGACTGTTCATAGGCACAAAAATTAATGGCAATCTTTAGATTCCTTCTAATATATGACTCATCTGAAAACCTTTTACTCCTACTTTACTACAGAGAAAATTCCATGAACAACAATAAACACTTTGAGATTAATAATCCAAGGCCAAGAGAAATATCACACATTCAACCATCATTCTGTTATTTAGTAAATATTAATTAGGCACTTAGTGCTCAAACTTCATTAATATACAGAGGAGGCAATGAGATCAAATACTATAGTTTAAATTGTGTAAAAAATGAGTAGTGCTAAAAACAAATGCTAACTGCCTTCAGGAAAAGTAGAGGCTACAATGAACTGACATTTTACTGCTATTCAAATAACAGGTGAAATCTCGAATATAGGTCAAATCCAAAAGAAGTAAAATTTGCACAAAGATAGACCAAAGGTAGAATGAACGAATTAATATTATTAGTGCTGCTTGTTTGTTTATATAATGCAGAGGCTGAGGCAATAATAAAATAAGAAGCTGAAGCAAGAAACAAAAATTTGTATGGAAATATGGAAACTTCATTATTATGTCCAATTGTGGGATGAAAGTAAGATGTAGGATGAGGTCAGCATATCCTCTTGTGCTGTGATGAGCTTTAGTAGATTTTATTACAGAAAACAAAGCTATATAGCTATGTGTACTGAGGTAGAAGACTAAGAATAACCCTTAGAAGCACATAGGCATATCTTACACTCAAATAAGTAGGTTAATGAAAGATTTATCTATGTAGAAGAGTCAACACTCATATTCAAGATCCTGCCTAACCTGAAAAATCAGTGTCAGTTTAATGGCATTCCTTAGTGTTACATCTCATCTCAGGCTTTGTCTCAAAAAAAAAAAAAAAAAAAAAAAAAACTAAAAGTTATCAGCATTTCTGAGGGGAAGAGGAAAGTGAAGTCTTACTCACTTGTGTCTGACTCTTTGCAATCCCATGGACTGTAGTCTACCAGGCTTCTCTGTCCATGGAATTTTCCAGGCAAGGATACTGGAGTGGGTTGCCATTTCCTTCTCCAGGGGATCTTCCTGACCCAGGGATTGAACCCAGGTCTCCTGCTTTGCAGGCAGATGCTTTACCTTCTAAATGATAAACTTAGATAAATGTAGGAATTGAAACTATCTCTGCTTGGCTGAGTTCTTTGTTTTCTACTGGGGACCAGCCCTGGTTGGATCCAGGGTATCTTAAGTGTGATGGCATTGGCGACTGAGATTTATTTATTTAGAGATATTGAAGGAGATAAGGATTTATTTAAAGATATAGAGAGAGATAAAGAAAGAATGTTGCAGTTAAGAAAATAGAGGAGAGAAAGAGCCCGATATTCCTTGGTTTACACAGAAAGCCAATAAAGCCCCAGACAAGGAACTTACATTGTTCACACAGGCCACAGGTGCCCGCTTGAATAGCAGAGGGTGCCCCACCTTGGGCTCCCTCTTGCGTGGGTCTTATAAGCCTGGGCAGAAAAGTGAATGCAGCAAGCCTCTGCGCTCCAGGGTATTAGCCTGAAAAAGAGAGTAAGAGAGAGAGAAATAATTGACACGAGGGAACCAGGCTTTCATGGAACTGGTCCATCTCTTTATTTTTCAGGGAAGCTTTTATACTTTGGGTTGTACCTAGAGATAAATGTAAGAAACAGAGTCATGCAGGGTCAGCAGCTCTGACTCTTTTCGAGACCAGGCTTTCTTTCTGCATACCTATCTGTATACACAGGTCTTAGGTGATTTACATCATCTTCTGGCCAGGAGGCCTATTAGCATTTTATAATCCTTTTCTGATAAGGGTCCGTCAATCAGAAAACTTATTTGCCCTAAAAGTGTTGTTCTTTCCAAAGCCTGGTGCCACTCTCAGAAACACTATATAGAGTTACATTCTTACATAGCAAGGATACAACAATTTATAACAAAGAAAGAGGAATAGAGTGATTTATAACAAAGAGAAAATTCATTAACTCAAAAGTCTAGTATTGCTAACATCAAAACTACTATATTCCTTTTTCTACATCCCAATTAAATTGACTAAGATCCTCCCAGGTGGCTAAAAGATAAAGGATATGGAGGCCTGGTGGCAACAATTAACTCAACAATGAAACCCTTCACCAATATAATTCTTAGCTCTTTAAAAGGCTCTATATCTTTAAGATGTTTTAAGCTTCCCGTGCCTCTCACGGTTGGGAGGCTGTGAACAATCACACTCGTAGTTATAAAAGTCTGGGTAAACCTGTCAGTCTTGAGCCGAGACACTCCTTTTATATGCAGAAGACTATTAACTGGAGCTCTAAGTTAACTTTTTCCAGAGAAAGGTGGTCGGGGATAGCCCCTGTTAATGTCAGAGGAGTTGGTGAAAGTCATAAAATAGTAAGACAGACAGATTTTGGTTTGGTGGTAGATGCTTGAGTGGGTCCAGGGGTTCCCTCGAGTCCTGACTTGCCTTTGCCTGTCAACCTCTTTCTCATGACCTTTGTCATGGGTGGGATCTCCCTTGCTGGCTCCCAGCAGTTTTCTTCTTTGAGACTACTTGCTTTCAAAAAAGATACATTCTTTTCTGATATTTTATCTCATAAATTTAAATCCTGGTAAAATCTTTATTCTATAATAATAAGCCAACAGTTATCCCACCAACTTTCAATAAGGTGAGACTTCTTACTTCTGAGGAAACTCTTTACTGCTAGACATTTCAGTTATAACCTTGCCTTTGTCATTTAAAGAGAAAAATAGAGTATTTTGATCCCTATCTGGCAGCAACCTATGTTTCTTATCTAACACTGTAGAATTTAGAGAGACAGGATGGGTGCTATTTATTGGGCCCCTTCCAAATTTACAGGCATCAAACATGTCAGTTATTCACTATTGACTATGTGTTGTCAGACATGGAGATTTGTACATAAGTGGAATATTAGGAAGAGTCTAGAGAACAATCCCTATGAAGGAAGTGAAGGAAGCAAGAGTAGCTAGATGAAGAAGTTGAACTATAACTCAGTACAACATAGGCCTCTTTATAATTATGTATTATCTTGGATAATGTACAATATAATATAAATTATTATATAATATAATATATTACCTTGGATAATTATGAAGGGAGGATGACCCTTACTTTCTTTCCCCCTTATCCTTTCTCCTCCTTTCCCTCCTCCCCTTCCTTCTTTCCACCCTCTCTCTTATTTTGTTTTCAATTTATATAAATCTTGAAACTTTGCAGTTATCTGTTCCTATCTTAACAAATTCTTTCAAGCTTTTCTCATAATGGTGACTTTAAATGCTCTATGATCTATTTATTAAAAGCAGTATGTATGTGGCTAGTAAGCAATTCCATATTAAGTTAGAAAACTAAAAAGTCACTCCTTACTATTCAAATAGGAGAAGCATATATTAATAACCTTTGTATAGGAAATTAATTGAAATCTGTTAGCCTGATAAACAGTCATTTTTAAGATTTTATATTCCTTGCTCCATGGGAAGAGGGCTGAAGCCTCAATTGTAATTGAAAGCAGATGGCTAGAACCACTCAATTTCCCCTAATTATGAATATGAGAGGATTTGGGAGTTTGGGGTGGGTTGATGGTTTGACTAGTCATTTGGTTGTTTAGCTAGTTGTTTTCTTGCTACGATGCACTAGAAGAAGGAAGAAAAGGGAAATGAGATTGGGAGAGCAAGAGAGAGCAACGTGGTGAGAGGGTAAAGTGTGATTTGAGCAAAACACTGAGAAATTTTTAAGAACAGGTGTGACTAATATTCAACTTTAAAAGCAGTATTCANGTTGATGGTTTGACTAGTCATTTGGTTGTTTAGCTAGTTGTTTTCTTGCTACGATGCACTAGAAGAAGGAAGAAAAGGGAAATGAGATTGGGAGAGCAAGAGAGAGCAACGTGGTGAGAGGGTAAAGTGTGATTTGAGCAAAACACTGAGAAATTTTTAAGAACAGGTGTGACTAATATTCAACTTTAAAAGCAGTATTCAAACTCTAGATGTCATTTAGATGTCTATGTAACCACTACAGGTATCTCAGAGGTGCATTTTTTACAAATATTATTTATTTCAACAAGTAAGAATACACAGAGGAACTGTACATAAAAGATCTTCATGACTTGGATAATCACGATGGTGTGACCACTCATCTAGAGCCAGACATCCTGGAATGGGAAGTCAAGTGGGCCTTAGAAAGCATCANAAAAAAAAAAAGAGCAAAAACTAAAAGTTATCAGCATTTCTGAGGGGAAGAGGAAAGTGAAGTCTTATTCAGTTGTGTCTGACTCTTTGCAATCCCATGGGCTGTAGTCTACCAGGCTTCTCTGTCCATGGAATTTTCCAGGCAAGAATACTGAAGTGTGTTGCCATTTCCTCCTCCAGGAGATCTTCCTGACTCAGGGACTGAACCCAGGTCTCCTGGATTGCAGGCAGATGCTTTACCTTCTAAATGATAAAATTAGATAAATGTAGGAATTGAAACTATCTCTGCTTGGCTGAGTTCTTTGTTTTCTACTGGGGACCAGCCCTGGTTGGATCCAGGGTATCTGAAGTGTGATGGCATTGGAGACTGAGATTTATTTATTTAGAGATATTGAAGGAGATAAGGATTTATTTAGAGATATAGATAAAGATAAAGAAAGAATGTTGCAGTTAAGAAAATAGAGGAGAGAAAGAGCCTGATATTCCTTGGTTTACACAGAAAGCCAATAAAGCCCCAGACAAGGAACTTACATTGTTCACACAGGCCACAGGTGCCCGTTTGAATAGCAGAGGGTGCCCCACCTTGGGCTCCCTCTCGCATGGGTCTTATAAGCCTGGGCAGAAAAGTGAATGCAGCAAGCCTCTGTGCTCCAGGGTATTATCCTGAAAAAGAGAGTAAGAGAGATAGAAATAATTGACATGAGGGAACCAGGCTTTCATGGAACTGGTCCATCTCTATTTTTCAGGGAAGCTTTTATACTTTGGGTTGTACCTAGAGATAAATGTAAGAAACAGAGTCATGCAGGGTCAGCAGCTCCGACTCTTATCGAGACCAGGCTTTCTTTCTGCATACCTATCTGTATACACAGGTCTTAGGTGACTTACATCATCTTCTGGCCAGGAGGCCTATTAGCATTTTATAACCCTTTTCTGATAAGGGTCCGTCAACCAGAAAACTTATTTGCCCTAAAAGTGTTGTTCTTTCCAAAGCCTGGTGCCACTTTCAGAAACACTAAATAGAGTTACATTCTTACATAGCAGGGATACAACAATTTATAACAAAGAAAGAGGAGCAGAGTGATTTATAAGAAAGAGAAAATTCATTAACTCAAAAGTCTAGTATTGCTAACATCAAAACTACTATATTCCTTTTTCTACATCCCAATTAAATTGACTAAGACCCTCCCAGATGGCTAAAAGATAAAGGATACGGAGGCCTGGTGGCAATCATTAACTCAACAATGAAACCCTTCACCAATATAATTCTTAGCTCTTTAAAAGGTTCTACATCTTTAAGATGTTTTAAGCTTCCCGTGCCTCTCATGGTTGGGAGGCTGTGAACAATCACACACGTAGTTATAAAAGTCTGGGTAAACCTGTCACTCTTGAGCTGAGACACTCCTTTTATATGCAGGAGACTACTAACTGGAGCTCTAAGTTAACTTTTTCCAGAGAAAGGTAGTCGGGGATAGCCCCTGTTAATGTCAGAGGAGTTGGTGAAAGTCATAAAATAGTAAGACAGACAGATTTTGGTTTGGTGGTAGATACTTGAGCGGGTCCAGGGGTTCCCTCGAGTCCTGACTTGCCTTTCCCTGTCAGCCTCTTCCTCATGACCTTTGTCATGGGTGGGATCTCCCTTGCTGGCTCCCAGTAGTTTTCTTCTTTGGGATTACTTGCTTTCAGAAAAGATACATTCTTTTCTGTTATTTTATCTCATAAATTTAAATCCTGGTAAAATCTTTATTCTATAATAATAAGCCGACAGTTATCCCACCAACTTTCAATAAGGTGAGACTTCTTACTTCTGAGGAAACTCTTTACTGCTACACATTTCAGTTATAACCTTGCCTTTGTCATTTAAAAAGAAAAATAGAGTATTTTGATCACTATCTGGCAGCAACCTATGTCTCTTATCTAACACTGTAGAATTTAGAGAGACAGGATGGGTGCTATTTATTGGGTCCCTTCCAAATTTACAAGCATCAAACATATCAGTTATTCACTATTGACTATGTGTTGTCAGACATAGAGATTTGTACATAAGTGGAATATTAGGAAGAGTCTAGAGAACAATCCCTATGAAGGAAGTGAAGGAAGCAAGAGTAGCTAGATGAAGAAGTGGAACTATAACTCAGTACAACATAGGCCTCTTGATAATTATGTATTATCCTGGATAATGTACAATATAATATAATATTATTATATAATATAATATATTACCTTGGATAATTATGAAGGGAGGATGACCCTTACTTGCTTTTCCCCCTTATCCTTTCTCCTCCTTTTCCTCCTCCCTTCCTTCTTTCCACCCTCTATCTTATTTTGTTTTCAATTTATATAAATCTTGAAACTTTGCAGTTATCTGTTCCTATCTTAACAAATTCTTTCAAGCTTTTCTCATAATGGTGACTTTAAATGCTCTATGATCTATTTATTAAAAGTAGTATGTATGTGGCTAGTAAGTAATTCCATATTAAGTTAGAAAACTGAAAAGTCACTCCTTACTATTCAAATTGGAGAAGCATATATGAATAACCTTTGTATAGGAAATTAATTGAAATCTGTTAGCCTGATAAACAGTCATTTTTAAGATTTTATATTCCTTGCTCCGTGGGAAGAGGGCTGAAGCCTCAATTGTAATTGAAAGCAGATGGCTAGAACCACTCAATTTCCCCTAATTATGAATATGAGAGGATTTGGGAGTTTGGGGTGGATTGATGGTTTGACTAGTCATTTGGTTGTTTAGCTGGTTGTTTTCTTGCTACAATGCACTAGAAGAAGGGAGAAAAGGGAAGTGAAGATTGGGAGAGCAAGAAAGAGCAACGTGGTGAGAGGGTAAAGTGTGATTTGAACAAAACACTGAGCAAATATTTAAGAACAAGTGTGACTAATATTCAACTTTAAAAGCAGTATTCAAACTCTAGATGTCATTTAGAACCACTACAGGTATCTCATAGGTGTGTTTTTTACAAATATTATCTATTTCAACAAGTAAGAATACACAGAGGAACTGTACATAAAAGATCTTCATGACCTGGATAATCACGATGGTGTGACTACTCATCTAGAGCCAGACATCCTGGAATGGGAAGTCAAGTGGGCCTTAGAAAGCATCACTAGGAACAAAGCTAGTGGACGTGATGGAATTCGAGTTGAGCTATTCCAAATCCTGAAAGATGATATTGTGAAAGTGCTGCACTCAATATGCCAGCAAATTGGGAAAACTCAGCAGTGGCCACAGGACTGCAAAAGATCAGCTTTCATTTCAATCCCAAAGAAAGGCAATGCCAAAGAATGCTCAAACTACTGCACAATTGCACTCATCTCACATGTTGGTAGATAATGCTCAAAAATCTCCAAGCCAGGATTCAGTGATACATGAACCATGAACTTCCAGATGTTCAAGCTGGTTTTAGAAAAGGCAGA
>SJYA01002364.1:99227-133358 GCA_006410615.1 Neotragus moschatus
GGTATACATAGATTTTAATGAAAAGACCTATAGCATCAAGTAGCCATTATATTGGGCTTCCCAAGTGGCTCAGTGGTGAAAGAAACCGAAGGACATGTAGAAGACCCACGTTTGATCCTTGGGTTGCAAAGATCCCCTGGAGGAGTCAAAGGCAATTAACTCCAGTTGTCTTACCTAGGGAATCCCATGGACAGAGAAGAGTGGCAGGCTACAGTCCATGAGGTTGGAAAGAGTCTGACACCACTGAGCATACATGCAGCAATTATATCAATATTTCATTTTTTTCCTTATGGAAGTTGTTTCCATCAATATGTTTTTTTTACTAGAAATGGATGGGAGAATGAAAGAAAGTATAATCCAATATACATACATATCATAAGCTGCAAACAGCAATTAATGATATGGAAATAAATTGTATCCTCAGGAATTTGTAAAAATTCACTCCATAAATATTAAAGAGTAATAAAGAAACCCAAAATTAAAACAAGGAGAAATAAGGAAAAAATGATAAAAATTGAAAATATTTAGGATTTACTGAAGAAAATGAAGTTATGATTCCGAGTTTATATGATGAATACAGATATGAATACAAGTACAGAAACTGACACGTGCTTTATATGTAGGGATTGGTCACCTTCTCTTGTCTAAGATATTACAAGCGTGATTCATTTTGATAGTGGAATAAGAATCTTCTCAAACGGCTTCTTAGTTAATATCAGGTAGACCATAGCCTCTCATCAGCAGCTTAAATGAAAATAATCAGTACCTGATAAGGAACTGCATAAATATATGAGTGCACATCTGTTGCACTCCCTTTTCCCAAATAGGATAAGAATTTGTATAAATTATATTCAATAGTTTGTTTTTAACTTGTCAACCACTAACAACAGAATGGGAAAGACTGCTGCTGCTGTTGCTAAGTCGCTTCAGTTGTGTCCGACTCTATGTGACCCCATGGACTACAGCCTACCAGCCTCCTCCATCCATGGAATTTTCCATGCAAGAATACTGGAGTGGGGTGTCATTGCCTTCTCCAGGAAAGACTAGAGATCTCTTAAAGAAAGACTAGAGATCTCTTAAAGAAAATTAGAGATACCAAGGGAACATTTCATGCAAAGATGGGCTCGATAAAGGACAGAAATGGTATGGACCTGACAGAAGCAGAAGATAGTCAGAAGAGGTAGCAAGAATACAGATAAGAATTGTACAAAAAAGATCGTCTGCTACTGCTGCTAAGTCACTTCAGTCGTGTCCAACTGTGTGTGATCCCATAGATGGCACCTCACCAGGCTCCCACCATCCCTGGGATTCTCCAGGCAAGAACACTGGAGTGGATTGCCATTTCCTTCTCCAATGCATGAAAGATTTTCATGACACAGTTAATCACGATGGTGTGATCACTCACCTAGAACCAGACATCCTGGAATGGGAAGTCAAGTGGGCTTTAGGAAGCATTACTATAAACAAAGCTAGTGGAGGTAATGGAATCCCAGTTGAGCTATTTCAAATCCTAAAAGATGATGCTGTAAAAGTGCTGCACTCAATATGCCAGGAAATTGGGAAAACTCAACAGTGGCTACAGGACTGGAAATGGTCAGTTTTCATTCCTATCCCAAAGAAAGGCTATGCCAAAGAATGTTCAAATTACCACACAATTGCACTCATCTCACACACTCGTAAATTAATGCTCAAATTCTCCATGCCAGGCTTCAGTAATACGTGAACCGTGAACTTCCAGATGTTCAAGCTGGTTTTAGAAAAGGCAGAAGAACCAGAGATCAAATTGCCAACATCCACTGTATTATCGAAAAAGCAAAAGAATTCCAGAAAAACATCTATTTCTGTTTTATTGACTATGCCAGAGCCTTTGACTGTGTGGAGCACAATAAACTGTGGAAAATTCTGAAATAGATGGGAATACCAGACCACCTGACCTGCTTCTTGAAAAACGTGTATGCAGGTCAGGATGCAACAGTTTAAACTGGACATGGAACAGACTGGTTCCAAATAGGAAAAGGAGTGCGTATCCTTTTCGGCTATACCGCTGTACATTGTCACCCTGTTTATTTAACTTATATGAAGAGTACATCATGAGGAACGCTGGGCTGGATGAAGCACAAGCTGGAATCAAGATTGCCAGGAGAATTAACAATAACCTCAGATATGCAGATGACACCACCCATATGGCAGAATGTGAAGAAGAACTAAAGAGCCTCTTGATGAAAGTGAAAGAGGAGAGTGAAAAAGTTGGCTTAAAGCTCAACATTCAGAAAATGAAGATCATGGCATCTGGTNTGGAATCAAGATTGCCGGGAGAAATATCAATAACCTCAGATATGCAGATGACACCACCCTTATGGCAGAAAGTGAAGAGGAACTAAAAAGCCTCTTGATGAAAGTGAAAGAGGAGAGTGAAAAAGTTGGCTTAAAGCTCAACATTCAGAAAATGAAGATCATGGCATCTGGTCCCATCACTTCATGGCAAATAGATGGGGAAACAGTGGCTGATTTTATTTTTTGGGACTCCAAAATCACTGCAGATGTTGACTGCAGCCATGAAATTAAAAGATGCTTACTCCTTGGAAGGAAACTTATGACCAACCTAGAAACCATACTAAAAAGCAGAGACATTACTTTGCCAACAAAGGTCCACCTAGTCAAGCCAATGGATTTTCCAGTATTCATGTATGGATGTGAGAGTTGGACTATAAAGAAAGCTGAGTGCTAAAGAATTGATCCTTTTGAACTGTGGTGTTGAAAAAGACTCTTGAGAGTCCCTTGGACAGCAAGGAAAGCCAACCAATTCATACTAAAAGAGATCAGTCCTGGGTGTTTGTTGGAAGGACTGATGTTGAAGCTCAAACTCCAAAACTTCGGCCACCTAATGCTAAGAGCTGACTCATTTGAAAAGACCCTGATGCCGGGAAAGATTGAGGGCAGGAGGAGAAGGGATGACAGAGGATGAGATGGTTGGATGGCATCACCGATTCAATGGACATGAGTTTGGGTAGGATCTGGGAGTTGGTGATGGACAGGGAGGCCTGGCGTGCTGTAGTTCATGTGGTCACTAAGAGTCAGACATGACTGAGTGACAGAACTGAACTGAACTTACTACTTTATGGGCTTCCCTGGTGGCTCAGCTGGTAAAGAATCAGCCCACCATGCAGGAGACCTGGATTTATCCCTCAGTTGGAAAGATCCCCTGGAGAAGGGAAAGGCTATCTGCTCCAGTATTCTGGCCTAGAGAATTCCATGGATTGTATGGATTATATGGGTCCCAAAGAATCAGACACGACTTAGCGACTTTCACTTCACTTCTTTATATTATACAAAAATGAAGCAACAATTTTGCTGACAATCTTCATTTTGTAAACTGATCATTTTAATTGTTGAGTAAGTTTGTTTAAGTATAAATTACATGTACTTTGAACATTACAATGTAAAATAGATATAAAATATCAATTACAACTAAGATCCACTGAAATATTTAATATCTGAAGACCTAAAATAGCCAGTATATTTTAATGAAATACAGGCATAAATTAGTTGGTAGAAAATTATATTAGAAGCTAGAAATACTCGGTGCCAACCCCTAGGCTCAGTGCTGTAATAAATTATCTCATTACGGTCTCAGAGTGAATTCTTGAAAAATATATCAGTGCTTATTTTACATATGAGAACACTGATGCTGAGAGGGTTTTGGTAGCTTGCACTAAATTACATTTTTTTTAAGTATAATTTTCATATATTTCAAATTTCTCTGCTATCAGAGAAAAGAAAGAAAGCTTATGTAGTGTCATTTTCTCTGACATTTTTGTAGATATGCTTAACAACAAACTGAGATGTGAAAGAAAGAGCAGGTTAGGCTGGGTGGGACTTTTAAAACTGCATGCTTTGTGGGCCTCTGGAGTGTCTATGACAGAAACCCCTCCAAAACTTTGACTTTCCTGAGTAGCAGTGATAAAGGAATGGTAGAATTCTCTTTCCTCTTATTCCAGAAACAATGATTTATACACTATGAGTTAATGTATAATTTTTCTATGACTCTTGAGTATGTATTAATTTTATTCATTTACTGTTTGTTCATATCTGATAAGCACAATAAATCTAAATTTGCATCAACAAATCAAAATTTCTGATGTTTTCTGGGAAAACTACACAAAACAGCCTTTGCCTAGTATACATTTCCACACTGTTCTATCCTGTGTTATCATTTTGGCTTGGAGAGCACACAACAGTTTTGTCACAGAGCTAAGGGAACTTCAGTGCCTCCCAGTACAACCTTAAGAAATCTCTAAGACTTCTGAATGACTGAGGTAAGTATTATATTTCAGAAATTGGGTGAAAATGAATTCTATTGACAAATATAAAATCTCTGCATTAAACAAGGATTAGAATTATATGTCCCGCTATCCCTTCATTCTAAGAATTGTTCTAAATTTTTTTGCAACAAGACATACTAACAGGGTAACGAAAGAAAGGATTTGAGTCTGAATGGTCATGTTTTGAGCCAGTGGTCTTCTATAAAATATGAGCTCTCTAGCATCCTCTCTCATATATAAAAGGGAAAACTATTATATTTGATTTACTGGGTTCTCTGAAAATTGAACAGAATATGTAAAAATCTTGGGTTCTCAGAAGGCTGAGGGAGTCAACATAAATTTTTTGACCCCCACTAATTAAATATATTACAGGTTACCCAAAACAAAATATATGCCCCTTGAAGTCATAAAACTTAAGGGAAAAAAAAAAAAAAGAAAGCAACAACAAAACACTAATTCCTATCAAAACACTAATTCCTTGACCATGAACCAGACAGAAATGGATGTGTAATTAACACAAAAATTTGAATGAACTAAAACTAAAATGATATAGTAAAGATCTATAAAATATTAGCAAGTGATATAGTTCTTTCTATTGATATCCATTTCTGTTTTCAGGCTAGGGATTATGTGCATCTTTTTCTAAAAGATCCATATAAAGATGAAAAATATTCTACAATAAATTTATTGACTTCCCTAAGTGAAACACATGGTTATTGATTTATACATCATTCTGTTTCAGTTATGAAATACATACACACTGTGTTAAATATTATCAAACTATAAGAATATTAGGGGATTTTGAATAACAAATTTCTATTTTACTTAAAGTAGCATTTAGCTGTAACACATGAACTTAAATACAGGTTATAGTTGACTTTGATCCTGAAACATTTAAATTATCTGTGCTAAGATGGTTTCTCCCTGGTAATATGAGTTGATTATTTTTTTGCTAATATCATACCTAAAACAAGGTCAAGTTCAGTTGTGTGAATGGCATACCTTGAACTGCCAGAGCCTAATCTTTGATTTTTCAGACAAATGTCTTAGTCCCTAGCATCTAAGTGTTTAGTTCATGCTTGGTTCAAAAAACAAATAACTAATAAAGAAGTAGGTCTGTTGAGTGAAAATAATATTTATATGGAATAAATGAAATGCATTAATAAAATAAATAATAAATAATCATCAATATTGCATAGCTTTTAGTATTACATTTGAAGACCTGCTATTCATGGCATCTGGTATCATTATTTGAAGAAAATTATCACTTACAGTTTCNTGATCTTCATTTTCTGAATGTTGAGCTTTAAGCTAACTTGTTCACTCTCCTCTTTCACTTTCAACAAGACGCTTTTTACTTTCTGCCATAAGGGTGGTGTCATCTGCATATCTGAGGTTACTGATACTTCCTGGCAATCTTGATTCTGGCTTGTGTTTCTTCCAGGCTTGCTTACATACCCCCAGTGACTTTAGAGTCACCTTAGTCTAAAAATCTCTTTAATTAACATATGCAAAGAAGTTTTAAAATTGCTAGAATTAATTGCTTTGAGAAAGAAATAGCATACATTTGAATACAGTGCTTGTACTTTATAATTCTTACTAGTAGCCCAAGTGAGCCAATGCCTGTGTCTTCGTGACTTTCCCTATTGTATGAATCGGTTGGTTAGCCTGTGATTAAAACACATTTCTGAGTTTAAAGAATACGAACAGCTTTTGTTTGGTTGGATTTTTTTATTACTAATTTATTCGCTTCAGTTTGGGATTGAAACTCTTTTCAACTCACTACATTCTAAGTAGAAGCTGAAGTTTGGAAGTTTATGAATATACTATTAATAAATTCCTGTACTATTTACCTCAGATTTCCTTAAGTATCTCTCAAATAAGAATTCTGACTAATAAAGTCCTTTGAAAAAAATGTTTTTAAATTGTAGAATGTAAAATTTGTATTAATATGAAAAATGATACAAGAGAGTAATAGGTTTGAAATTTATAACAGCCAGATAGTTACCTGATAACAGGGTGAGTAGGAAAACTGGAAAGATATATATGGAGAAGAGTAATTAAGTGGTATAATTTAGGCTTAAATGTGCATTGAAACTTGTAGTATCAAGTTAGGCTACAATTTAGGGATTTGGCTAATATTAAGGGATCATTTAAATCAAACTGGCAAGTGCTTACAAAATATCAGGCTCACAACTCTGAAGTTAATCACAAGGAAATGCCCTTGAATGGATCACAAAATGTATAAATTTCTCTAACTCACGTTACGGTAGTTCTTCATTAGAGTAGTTCGAGCTCAATTACAGTACTAATTCACATAGCACCTCTGAATGATACTATTATAATTTCACAAACAAGTAAAGCACAGTTAACTGGCCTGCAAGCATCTTTTTATAACTTGTGCCCTGCACCAGCTAATTCTGAAGAATATATTTTGGCTATATAATAAATGTTTTTTTCTTTGCTTTGATTCATTACATTAAGCAATATGATAAATCTGTATAAAGGATATTGATAAATACTGCAGGTCAAAACAGAATCTGGAAAAATTATGACTTATTTATCTTTTATTTAAAGATTGTACTAAAATCTTCTGCTACAATAACTAATTTTAAAAATTTAAATAAAATGCAATTGCTAAGAAAAATAACTGAAAAATGACTCCAAAGTCTTTCTATCTATGACTATTTATGGTTATATTAGTATATACTCCATAATCTTTTGTGAGGTATTATTGTGTCTAAGTATTCTTTATCAGTTTCATTGAGATATAACTGATATACAGCTCTGCACAAGTTTAAGGTATATTGTATAATAACTTGGCTTCCCTGGCAGCTCAGCTGGTAAAGAATCCACCTGCAATGCAGAAGAGCCCAGTTCAATTCTTAGATCAGGAAGATCCCTAGAGAAGGGATAGGCTATCCATTCCCATATTCTTGGGCTTCCCTGTTGGCTCAGCTGGTAAAGAATCCACCTGCAATGCAGGAGACTTGAGTTTGATCCCTGGGTTGGGAAGATCCCCTGGAGAAGGGAACAGCTACCCACTCCAGTTTTCTGGCCTGGAAAATTCCATGGTCTGTATAGAGTTAATAAATTACACACATATGCTGACACACTGACATACATATATTGGGAAATGGTTACCACAGTAAGTTTAGTGAACATCCATATCCTTTAGTTACATTTTTTTTCCTTTTTGATAAGAAATTTTAGGATCTACTCTTTTAGCAACTTTCAAATATACTGTATAGCAGTTACCATATCATCAAATTTTAGAGAATGAAAAGGAAAAATGAACTGTTAGACTGACTTTATGTGTGCTCTTGTACACACACACACATATTCATGAAAGGATGGATATATATCACAGACAAAAAGTTGTAGATAACTATTTAATACACTACATAATGATTATAATAATCAATTTTTGGGTTAATATGAAGATTTAAGCTATCTATGGTACTCTGTGTCAATCACTTCAACCAAACCTTTTTCTGTCTCAGAATAACTATGCCTTTGGAATCATGATGCCACCACAAAGTGAGAATTAATATTTACCACTGTGAACTGTGGCTTATAATACTGATTATTATGAGCTGGTCTATTAATAACATAGGACTTTCATAACAAGAACATTAAGCAAATAATATGTTAAAATTCAGAACATATTGCATTACAAGGAAAATCAAGACCAAGGATGACTGAGATCTAGGTATAAGAAAATCCCCTGAAACAGAAAAGCCTACTATGGATGTCTGAGTTTAAAGCAAGAGAAAAAAGTTCAGGTATATTAACAGTGTGTGACAAGGAAAATCAGTAAGCGATACTCCATTTACTGGAACCATCAGCTGAATTATAATATTAGAGGCAGAGGGAGAGAAAGGTGTATATACATTGGCTAGAATTTGAAAGACAGCATCCCAGTAGGAATCTAGACTCAGATATTACCATATATATTGCAAAAGTAGAAACTTGGTCACAAACATGTTGTTAGTGGGTTTGGAGTATAATTTTGCAGCATAAACTGTATTAAGGATGGGTTATAGCAGAACAGATACAAGTCAATCATACTGATAGTAATAACTCCATTTATACCAAGTATGGGATTAGGGTCTATAGTTAGAACATAGACATTGGTATAGATGAACTGTGTTCCCTCAAAAATTTACATGGTGAAGCCCTAACCTCTAATATGAAGGTTGGGCCATTGGGAAGTAATTCAAATTAGATGAGGTCATGAGATGGAGCCCTCAAGACAGGATAATGGTTTTATAAAAAGAGGAGGGGAGAGAGACCACTTTCTCCCTGCCACCTGAGGATACAGAGACAAGATATGTCACATACAGGCCAGGAACAGGGCTCTCACCAGAACAGATTTAACCAGCACTCTAGACTTCCCAGCCTTCCTATTGTGAGAAATAAAAGTCTACTGTTTAAAAGCCATCTAGTTTATGCCATTTTGTTATATAGCCTAAACACAGTCATAAATATATTTTAAGAACTCTACTAACCTAATTTGACTATTTAAATTTTAGATTTAAAACCCCATAACCATAGTCAATAATGGAGGAAATAACGACACGTTCGTGTGTGCTCAGTCGTGTCTGACTT
Organism: Neotragus moschatus; assembly: GCA_006410615.1. Lineage (NCBI taxonomy): Eukaryota > Metazoa > Chordata > Mammalia > Artiodactyla > Bovidae > Neotragus > Neotragus moschatus. The sequence continues at coordinate 108,161 of SJYA01002364.1, forward strand.
TTTTGCAACCCCATGGACTGTAGCCCACTAGACATGTCTAACTGGTTTCAACTGATCTAACAGATTGAGATAGACATATTTTTCTCTTCTATATTTCCTTTTTAAAGAAAGGAGAGTTGGGGGGGTGGAGAATAGAACTGTAAACTATCCAAGGCACTCTTCCCCAATATTTTTTCATTCTATTTTCTTATACCTAGAAGTTAGTACTCTCAGAAGGCAATTATAGCTCTTGGATTTTTTTTTTTTTTCTGTTCTTGCTCACTTCATAAGCTGATGAAAACAATTTTTGATTCTTTTTGAACTCATGATGAAATGTTATCATTATCTTTTCTCATTCATTTTTAAAAATCTCTTAACATATACTGAGCATCTTCTCCCATTAGACCCTGTGGTCAAGTGCTATGAGGTAAGATGGAGCCCACATAGATATTATTCTAGCCATCTTCATATTGGAATTCTATTATACTCATGAGATGCCTATAACTGTGATTAAAAGCTAGCTTTTGGGGAAATATGTATTAGTAATGATGACTGGCTTTACAACTGAAGCTAACGTGATCTTACTTCTATTATTCTTTTTTCAAATTTGTGGTACATATAAAAAAACTAGCATTTTGTCTGTACAATATAGTTTTATTTATTTTCACCATTTAAAAATAATTAAGATAGAAATTTGTGAGCAGTAAAAAAAATGACAGATAATCTCTCAATCATCTAAACTATGGTATTAAACTATGGTAGAATAAAATTCTATAAATACATTGAAAAATCAAAATTTTAGAAAATTTTGCCTCTTTTAGTGTACAACTTTTCTTCTTTGTGTTTTTCCACTTATTAAAGGTTTCTGGACCTACTGAGTAATTATGGTCATCAGTGATTGTCCTCCTGTGCAAAAGCTGCTTTCAGAAAATGTTTATTATTTTAATGCTTTTGAATATCTTACAGAAGTTTTACATGGTATTGGATCTGAAAAGAGAAATCCTACTACCTTGCTTACATTATACTTAATTTTTGACAATTTTTTTCCTGAATGTTTCATTGTCTCTCTGTTCAGACAAAGCTAAAAGGGATTATATCTGGCAAATCATTATTTTATCACAAATCCTTATTTTTCTTAGATTTGAGTTATATTTGTACTACTTGGATTAAAAAAAAAAAAAAAAACTTAGATTCAAAGAAGGCAGAGCCATCTCAGCTTTCTATTTCTCTTGCTTCCCCAAAATCAACATTTTGTTTATTGTGCTTTTGTGTAAGCTCTAATAACGTATCGATGGCATAGGACGGTGGGTAGACCCACACCAGATTGACAAAGAGCACTGTTATTAAAAATGAACTTTTATGACTAGATGGACTGGTGGCCCTTGCACGGTGTGTTTTCTCTCCATTAGGTATCAACACTGACGTATGGATGATTCCGCTGAAACTTCTTTAGTAACTGAATGTGATGCCTGACAAGGGAGGCCTGTGTTTCAGGCAGCTGGAACAGTGTACATTAAAAAGGCTGATATTTTATTTATGCTGTACTCTCTTAGCTTCTCTAGAGGGAATGTTTCTCAGTTCCAATTATTCTATTGATTTTGGCAGGGGTAACAGATTCAGTCTAAAAATAGATCATAACTATTACTTAATGTTTTTAAGATCTTTGCACCAACCAGGAGTTGAGAACTTTTATTTATTGAACACAAAATGAAGTGATATTGCAGAAGTATGCTGTGCCGTCTAGTGCTATTTAAACTTTGTGTCTATAGAGTCACCCATGGGGCTTATTAAAACAGGCCCCTCCTCCAGAGACTGGGATTCAGATTGTTGCGGTAAGGGTGAGAAATACACATTTTATTCCTCTGTGTGCTCTGTAGAAAGCTAGCACAATTGAAGTAAACATGATGATGTTGAGTTAATCAAACCCAGATTTAATCTTAGCTGGAGAATTTTCTACTATTGTAGAACTGTTGTGAGTATTAATTACCCAAGAAAAATGTTTTAAATAACCTAGATTGCTTACACTCCTTTCATTAAAATTAAATAAATCTATGAACTCTATTTGCTGAAAGTCTTTCATGATATACTTTAAATAATACAGATTTTTAAAAGAAAATAGGTTTTACTTAATGTTCCTCAGATAACACACATTATATTTACAAATGATACTTTGAGTTCCTTATTTTGTGCCAATTTGCTGAATTTTTGTTTTTAAATATCTCATCCTACAGATTTACTTTACATAGGATTTAATCATTTTAATTTTCTCATCATTGTTGAAGCAATGTGTCAAATGATTCTCAAAATTTAGAACAAATACACACAGAACAAGTGCAACCTCATCTTATGATTGGAATACATTTGACTTGCTCTAAAGGAAAACTATCCTTTCAACAGCTCAATTTATGAGAAGATACTAGTAAAACTTCAGTTTCTACCAGTAAGCATAAATGATATGGTCACAATAGTAGGGAAAAATAANTGTCATTGTTGAAGCAATGTGTCAAATGATTCTCAAAATTTAGAACAAACACACACAGAACAAGTGCAACCTCATCTTATGATTGGAATACATTTGACTTGCTCTAAAGGAAAACCATCCTTTCAACAGCTCAATTTATAAGATACTAGTAAAACTTCAGTTTCTACCAGTAAGCATAAATGATATGGTCACAATAGTAGGGAAAAATAATCAGATGAGAGAAGATGATATAATGCCTTAAAGTCTTCTGAAAAACCTTCATCAGTTTGAAGCTTTTATAACCTCCTAACTATATTGTGATTAATGCTACTTGTCTGATGTGCAGAATTATCAACCTAACCACATAACCACAAAGTTTAAATTCCTTGTAGAGGAAAAATGTGTAATATAATTCTAAAAAAAGGATTTACACCCCCCCCAAGATAAAACAACTGTGAAGAATAAAACAAGAAAAGTTTCAGAACACAATTGCACAGTTTTTAATTAAATGACAACAAAGTTGTTTCCATTCTAGAACAGCATTTTTGACAAAATTCCATATCTGAGGTTAATTACAAGGTCTTAAAAGGGCACAGTGTTTTGAAGGAGAATAGAGGTGGTTTAGAAAATTGAAGGAAAAAAGGAAGGGAAAATACATGGATAAGATTATATAGTTCAGGGCAGTAAATAAGAATAAAAGTGAAAATAGGTAATCAGGAACATGAGTTACATTAAAACTCAAATAAGAGGTATAACAACATCAAAATGAGTTGTAAAACCTAAGTATATGATAAATTTTCTCAGGTTATGTCCAAATAAACATTTAAATAATAATAAAAAGAAATGTCAAAACTTCTCCATGCTGAGCAGTAGTAAATCAGTTTGCTTGTACCTGAAAACTATTATTTATGGGTTCCTTAAGAAGTCACTGTTAGAATTAAGCACAACATACGAGGGATGAAAGTGATTTGTGTACTCCAAATATATAAATGAACAGCAATTGTGGGAGCAGGCACTTCTCATTTATTTTGTTAATAATTCTACACACTCCATCTATACAAGGAAACTGTGTTTAACTCTAGTCAGTTGACAAATTGATATTCTCATAATACACCTTATGATTAATCGTGATCAAATTAACAATGAAGTGTGGCCCCAACTCAACAAAGAGAAAAGTTCTTGTAAAGTTAGAAGTCAGTACAACAGTCTGTCAGTTGTATGCTGCAGCCATACAAGTAAGCATCTGAGGTCTCTCAAATGGCACAGGAAAAAGAGATTTGCTTAAGTTACTAATATAGTTTAAAAACAAAAAAGTAGGTTTTCCCTGGCAGTTCAATGGTTAAGACTCTGCACTTCCACTGCAGGGAGCATGGGTTCAATGCCTGGTCAGGGAACTAAGATATCACATGCCAAGATGCTGCCAGAAAAAAAAAAAAAAAAAGAATAAAGAAAGAATTCTCATATACAATTTGATGAATATTTACAAACTATCATATGAGAAATATGACCTAACAATATTTTGATATAAGAGTCTTAACAAAATAGAGACAATGCAGTAGGCAAGAATCATTCTTAAAAGTGAAACGTTGATTTTGGTGTTGAGCTAATAGATGTATATCTATGCAAAGAGATAGAAATGGTAGAATGAAGACACTGAGTCTGAAATCAAGCAAATTCTCCAGTTTTCTAAAGAGATTGTATATTTGGAAGTAGTTAGATGAATGGCGTTAAAAAAGAAAACAAGGAGATTTTTGAGTAAAATTACTATGTAATGATATATTGTTTAAAGTAGATAATTTGTCATTTGTGGGAAGAACTGGAAGGATCAGAGATGAAAAAGAAACAGAGGACTTACTGAAGGGACATCCAAATATGCAAGATACAGTAAAGATTATAATCCATTAACAGGCTCATTTTCATGCACTCAGTAACCTGTCTTTCCAGCTCACTTCTTGTATCTTGACTCCACTGATTCTACAACTTCACCAGGGCCTCCAATGCTTTTGTGCTGATCAGCTTTTCAGTGTTATTTGCCCCTTTGGTATTTTTGCTTTCCAGCTCTCAACTCTGAACCTGTAACACTGCAGTAAAATGAAGCTAGAGAAAAACATACTATCCCAACAATGGGCATGACTTCAAATAAAGGTAAACATCAAGAGAATAAAAAATACTACTCTGCAATCACACTCTACTTCATTAGTCTACTGACTCTCCTATCTTCAACATTCTCATTTCACATTTTCTTTTCGTTAACCTCCAGTAACTCCTTCTAATCCTCATATCTTTCCAATAACCTTGTTTTCGAATTCTCTGAGAAAATTGATGCAATCAGAGGAATGTTCTACAATCTGACAATCTAATGATATATTTTGGCTTCTTGACCCATATATAAAATTATCTGTGCACTAGATTTCATATCCATTCTCCTTATCAAAGATATCATTCTAGTAAGATTCCGCTGGCCCTTGGACTGTGTTTTCATTTTTTCATACTCTACTGTATACTTCCTTCAGCATAAAAAGCAATTTCCTCTGTCTTAACTGAACTTTCCTTTTTGCACAATTTCTGCAATAGCTATGCACCATTTATTTGCTCTAAATTGCAGTGACATTCATCAAAAAGATGTATATACTTTTTTCTCCTATTCTTTTCCACTTATTATTTATTTTTTAATCAAAATATAGTTAATATAAAAAACTTCAAGCATTTTAAGTTTACAAATAACTGAGTTTTAATATGTGTAGAAAGCACAGTTAAGATTGTGTGTGTACCTGAGGCAACATGACACTAGGGAAGCCCTCTCTCTCTCCTCCACATTCTATCTCCCCATTCTCCACTGCCCCATACTTAGGCAACCAAGCCTCTTGGTTTTGTTACTATAAACTAGTTTGGCTTCTCTGGAATTTGATATAAATAGAATCATAATATAAAAAATATTTTGCCTTCTTTCACTCAGCATAATTGTTGTGAAATTCATTCATATTATGACATCATAAATCATTCATTCATTTGTATTGTTGAGTAGTATTCCAGTGTATGAAAATATCATTATTTATTTATTCAAGTCATTTCAAGTTTTTGCTTATTACCAATAAACCTGTTATTCTCATTTGTGTATAATTTTTTTGTAAGAGAATGTGTTTTTGGTAAATATGTTAGAGTGGAATGGCTGGACCATATCACAGGTGTTTGACATTCAAAAAAATGCCAAACGATTTTTAAGTGGGATGTAATATTTTATATTTCGAGTACCAATTTTTTAATTGATAGCTTTTCGTATATGACTTTTATTATGTTTTCTCCCATTCTAATTTGTTGAATGTTTTTTAATCAAAAAAAGACTTTTTTCTGCATCAACTAAGATGATCACAAGGGTATATTTCCTCAATTCTGTTAATATGTTGCATAGCATCAATTGATTTTTGTCTATTGAACCATATTTACATTCCGGAAACAAATCCCCCTTGGTCATGGTATATAATCCTTTTAATGTACTGTTGAATTATGTTCCTAGTATATTGCGTACGACTTTCACTTGTCTATTTATCAGGGATAACAGCCTGTAATTCATTTTTCTTGTGGTGTCCTTGTCCAGCTTTGGTATTAGATTAACCCTGGCCTCACACTGTTCAGTTTGGATGTGCTCCATCCTCATTTTTTTTTTTTTTTTGGAAGGGTGGTGAAATTTTTGAGAACTAGATAGAACATTAACAAGATGTTAATTCTTGCTGAAATGTTTCATGAATACTTCAATGAAGTCTTCTGGTCCTGGGCTTTATTTGTTGGGAGGTTTTTGATTATTGATTCAATCACATTATTGGGTATAAATTGTTCAAAATTTTTAATTTCTTCAGATTCCATCTTGATAAGTTCTATTTTTCCAAAAATGTATCCATTTTATTGATGCATAAGTCTACAGAGTAATTTCTTTTTTTGGTGGCATCAATTGTAATGTCTCCTCTTTCATTTTTGATTTTAGTTGACTCTTTTCACTCTTTTACCTAGTGAGTTAAGATTTATCAACTTATTTTATTTTTTCAGAAAACCAACTGCTAATCTCATTAACTTTTCTATTGTTTTTTATTCTTTATCATATTTATTACAAGCTCTAATCTTTTAGTATTTACTCTACTCAGCTAATTTGGGGTTCAGATTATTTTTCTTTGCCTAGTGTTTTGAAGTTGTAAGTTTACATTGTTGATTTGAGGTCATTCTCCTTTGTTAATCTAAGTGGTTATCACTAAAAACTTCCCTTTTTGTATTGCTTTTCATGCATCCCATATGTTTTAGTGTGTTATATTTTTGTTTTTATTTCTGCCAATATTTTCTAATTTCCCTTTTGATTTATTCTTTGATCCATTTATTGTTTAAAACTATACTGTTTAATTTTCACATATTTATAAATTTTCTAGTTTTCTTTCTGCTATTTCTGTTTGTTCTTGTTCAGTTACTCAATCATGTCCAACTCTCTGAGACCTCATGAACTTCAGCATGCCAGGCTTCCTTGTCCTTGACCATCTCCTGAGTTCAGTTCAGTCACTCAGTCATGTCCAACTGTTTGTGGCCTCATGAATTGCAGCATGCCAGGCCTTCCTGTCCATCACCAACTCCCAGAGTTCACTCAAACTCATGTCTATTGAGTCGCTGATGCCATCCAGCCATCTCATCCTCTGTTGTCCCCTTCTCCTCCTACCCCTAATCCCTCCCAGCATCAGAGTCTTTTCCAATGAGTCAGCTCTTTGCATGAGGTGGCCAAAGTATTGGAGTTTCAGCTTTAGCATCAGTCCTTGCAATGAACACCCAGGACTGATCTCCTTTAGAATGGACTGGTTGGATCTCCTTGTAGTCCAAGGGACTCTCAGGAGTCTTCAACACCACAGCTCCTAGAGTTTACCCAAACACATAGATTGAGTCAGTGATGCCATGCAACCATCACATTCTCTGTTTCCCCCTTCTCATTCTGCCCTCAATCTTTCCTAGCATCATTCTTTTCCAATGAGTAGACTATATGCATCAGGTGGCCAAAGTACTGGAATTTCAGCTTTAGTATTAATTCAGTTTACTCGTTCAGTAGTGTCCAACTCTTTGTGACCCCATGGACTAGAGCAAGCCAGGCCTCCCTGTCCATCATCAACTCCTGGAGTTTACTCATACTCATGTCCATTGAGTCAGTGATGCCATCCAACCATCTCATCCTCTGTCATCCCCTTATCCCACCTTCAATCTTTCACAGTATTAAGGTCTTTTCAAATGAGTCAGCTCTTCACATCAGGTGGCCAGAATATTGGAGTTTCAGCTTCTGCTTCTGTTAGGTCCATATCACTTCTATCCTTTATTGAGTCTGTCTTTGCCTGAAATGTTCCCTTGGTATCTCTAATTTTCTTGAAGAGATCTCTAGTCTTTCTCATTCTATTGTTTTCCTCTATTTCCTTGCACAAATCACTGAGGAAGGGTTTCTTATCTCTCCTTGCTGTTCTTTGGAACTTTGCATTCAAATAGGTATATCTTTCCTTTTCTCCTTTGCTTTTCACTTCTCTTCTTTTCTCAGCTATTTTTAAAGCCTCCTCAGATAGATATTTTGCCTTTTTACATTTCTTTTTCTTGGGGATGCTCTTGACCCCCATCTCGTATACAATGTCAGGAACCTCCATCTGAAGTTCATGAGGCACTCTATTAGATCTAGTCCCTTAAATCTATTTCTCAATTCCACTATATAATCATAAGGGATTTGATTTAGGTTATACCTGAATGGTCTAGTGGTTTTCCCTACTTTCTTCAATTTAAGTCTGAATTTGGCAATAAGGAGCTCATGATCTGAACTACAGTCAGCTCTTGGTCTTGTTTTTGCTGACTGTATAGAGCTTGTCCATCTTTGGCTTCAAAGAATATAATCAATCTGATTTTGGTGTTGACCATCTGGTGATGTCCATGTGTGGAGTCTTCTCTCATGATATTGGAAGAGGGTTTTGTTATGACCAGTGCATTCTCTTGGCAAAACTCTATTTGCTTTTGCTCTGCTTCATTCTGTAATCTAAGGCCAAATTTGCCTGTTACTCCAGGTGTTTCTTGACTTCCTACTTTTGCATTCCAGTCCCTTATAATGAAAGGACATATTTTTTGAGTGTTAGTTCTAGAAGGTTTTATAAGTCTTCATAGAACCTTTCAACTTTAGCTTGTTCAGCATCACTTGTTGGGGTATAGACTTGATTACCATGATATTGAATTGTTTGCCTTGGAAAGGAACAGAGATCATTCTGTCGTTTTTGAGATTGCATGCAAGTACTGTATTTTGGACTCTTTTGTTGACTATGATGGCTACTCAGTTTCTTCTAAGAGATTCTTGCCCACAGTAGTAGATATAATGGTCATCTGAGTTAAATTCACCCATTCCAGTCCATTTTAGTTCACTGATTCCTAAAATATCAACATTCACTCTTGCTATCTCCTGTTTGACCACTTCCAATTTGCCTTGACTCATGGACCTGACATTCCAGGTTTGTATGCAATATTGCTCTTTACAGCATTGGACCTTGCTTCCATCACCAGTCACATCCACAAATTGGTGTTGTTTTTTCTTTGGCTCCATCTCTTCATTCTTTCTGGAGTTATTTCTCCACTGATTTCCAGTAGCATACTGGGCACCTGTCAACCTGGGGAGTTCATCTTTCAGTGTCCTATCTTTTTGCCTTTTCATACTGTTCATGGGGTTCCATTCTCTTCTCCAGTGGACCACATTCTGTCATAACTCTCCACCATGACCCGTCCATCTTGGGTGGCCCTACATGGCATGGTTCATTGTTTCATTGAGTTAGACAAGGCTGTGGCCCATGTGACTTTATATTATATTATTATCCATGTGACTTTATTGGTTAATTTTCTGTGATTGTGGCTTTCAGTCTGTCCCTTCAATGAATACTGAGGGTTGATTTCCCTTAGAATTGATTGATTTGATATCCTTGCTAAGGAACTCTCAAGAGTCTTCGCCAATACCAGAATTTGAAAGCATCATTTCTTCCATGCTCAGCTTTCTTTATGGTCTAACTCTCACATAGTACATGACTACTGGAAAAACAATATAGCTTTAACTATATGTACCTTTGCTTGCAAAGTGATGCCTTTGCTTTTTAATATGCTGTCTACGTTTATCATAGCTTTTCTTCCAAAGAGCAAGCATCTTTTTATTTCATGGCTGCAGTTATCATCTGCAGTGATTTGAAACCCAAGAAAATAAAGTCTGTCACTGTTTCCATTGTATCACCATCTATCTGCCATGAAGTGATGGGATCAGATGCCAATCTTAGTTAATCAAGCGTTCAGTTCAATCACTCAGTCGTATCCGACTCTTTGCAACCCCATGAATCACAGCACACCAGGCCTCCCTGTCCATCACCATCTTCCGTAGTTCACTCAAACTTACGTCCATCAAGTCGATGCGTAACAGTAAATATCAACTAGTTCCATGGAAGTTGACTGTGGTGTCTCTGAGGAGTGGAAAGATTTGATCTAATGGATTTGAAAGTAGTGATAGGCTAACGAAATTTTATCCTGGGTACAAGATCTTTAAGCCAATGTGTAAGTTTCTATTAAGTCCAGTTCAGTTCAGTTCAGTCACTCAGTCATGTCTGACTTTTTGCGACCCTATGAATCACAGNAGTGGAAAGATTTGATCTAATGGATTTGAAAGTAGTGATAGGCTAACGAAATTTTATCCTGGGTACAAGATCTTTAAGCCAATGTGTAAGTTTCTATTAAGTCCAGTTCAGTTCAGTTCAGTCACTCAGTCATGTCTGACTTTTTGCGACCCTATGAATCACAGCACACCAGGCCTCCCTGTCCATCACCAACTCCCGGAGTTCACTCAAACTCATGTCTATTGAGTCGATGATGCCATCCAACCATCTCATCATCGGTCATCCCCTTCTCCTNCCTTGGGCATAGGGTATCTCTTCACGGCTGTTCCAGCTAAGTGCAGCCACTGCTCCTTACCTTGGATGAGGGGTATCTCCACACCACCGCCCTTCCTGACCTTCATCGTGGGATAGCTCTTCTAGACCCTCCTTTGCCTGCACAGCCACAGCTCCTTGGACGTTGGGTTGCTCCTCCCAGCCGCCCCTGGCCTCAGGCTTGGGGTGGCTCCTCCCGCCAGCCGCCACCCCTGGCCTCCATTGCGGGGTGGCTCCTCTCTGCTGCCTGAGCTTTAGTGCGCCGCTCATGGCAGCCACCTTGCGCTTTAGTGTGCTGCTCGCGCTGACACTCGCAGGCGTACATGCATAAATCATAAGTGGATAGATACACAAATCAGTGAATTTAACAAAATGTAAGAAGCATCCAGATTGCAAATAAAAAGTATTAGTGTTAAGTCCCCTTTTCTTCATCTCCCAGATATGTTTACCCTAAATGCTATCTATCGCTCTTCTGACTTTTAACAGAAGAATATTCTGATTATGAACTTTCTGTAAATAGATGCATATATACTCTTTCTTGTTCATGGTGTTAATGAAGCAGCTTCTGCCTAGGAATACAGTTACTATATCCATCAAAGGAAAGAAAAAATCTTTGTAAAAATAAAGCAGCCCATAAACCTGCAAGCACTGGAAAAGCATTATAACTGATATAATGAGATAAAACAGATTTGTCCATAAAATGAGAGGATATTTGGATATTTGAGCTTATTTAGTAACTCAAATGAGAAAAAAGGACGTGGACATTCACGTGAGCTAATTTATTGGATAATCTTACATAAGGGAGGCTTATCAGCAGTTTATTTTTTCTTTTAAATAAATCATTCATTATTAGAGTTATATTTATTAACATTTTCCAAATAAAGTCTAGATGTTAGGAACTGTTCAACTGTATATTACATATAGTTTTTCAAAAGACCTTTATAAGCCCTTTAGTTATTAAAAAAAATAAAAGAATCAGTTCTACAGTCTTACTTTGGAAATTATAAAGCAAAAATCAAAGTATTGACATTGTAAATAACTTTTAAAGGGCAGAAAACTTAATATCCCTCTTAGATAGAGTCTACAGTTCACTTTACAAAACATCAAGGAAAGGATCAAGTTAATCTTGGCTCTCAAGGTCTCTTTGCTGTTTGTTTTTATTTTTCCCTTCTAATTTCATGTTATACTTGAGTCCAAACAATAAGTTTCATAGAGTAACATGATAGGGTATATATCCTCAATTTAATACATTTAGAAGTCATTACTAATAGTTTTTTTCCTTGCTCTGAAAATGTTGAAATAACCCCAAAACCTTGAGGTTACAAAGATCATTTATTTTTCTATGTCTCAATTTGTCTGATTATAAAGTGAGAACAATGTGTTCCATCTACTTTGGTCTTTGGAATTTTAGGACTTAATGAGTGCAAAAACTTTCTGAGGGCTTTATAAGAAAGCAGGCATATAAATAGTATTAATGACATGTCTGCTAGATAGCAAGGATAAAGTGCATGAAACATTATTTCCAAATATCAAAGAAGTCAAAACATACAATTTTATCAGCTCTTAGCACTACNTTGGTCTTTGGAATTTTAGGACTTAATGAGTGCAAAAACTTTCTGAGGGCTTTATAAGAAAGCAGGCATATAAATAGTATTAATGACATGTCTGCTAGATAGCAAGGATAAAGTGCATGAAACATTATTTCCAAATATCAAAGAAGTCAAAACATACAATTTTATCAGCTCTTAGCACTACCTCTAAGAAGATCAAAGACCTTTCTCTTTTGTATAATAATCTTTGAAAGCTATTTAGTTCAAATTTAAAGAAAAATTTTCCAAATACCTGTAAATGGTTTGTAGAATTAAATATAAAAGCATAATGTAGACCTATAGAAGTAATGTCAGATAATATGGTAAATAATGCTTAAAAAATCCCTACCAAACTCTTTTCAAAACAAGATAAAAATGGAATAGATGTGTCTGTCATTTATAAAAACTGTTGTCATTTTAAAAGTCGGGAAAGGAGCTGGATAAGTATACAGATGGGCTTTTGTTCTACCTTCTTTAAAAAGTAGTGTCATCTTCAAAATGGAAAGAACAAAAGAAAATATACAGAGCATATTCCAGGTCAGAAAATCATGCTGCCCTGAATGAATTCAAATGAATTCAAATCCATAGGCCCGATGGAGTAAGAGGAACCATTGGCATTTACCTGCAAACCAGTTTTGAGAATCTTTATGCAATAATGGGAAAAGAAAGACTTTTTTGAAAACTCTAAATGGCAATTGCTCCAAATTATAAAGAAGAATACTCTGATTTTGTTTCAGATAGAAGGCCAAGAGGGTGATTTTTAATTTCTTGAAAGAGAATTAAACTCTTAGAAGTTGCAGGCCTTTATGGAATTAGAATATATACTGGAGTCCACCTGTCTCAACATAATTTTATGGATTATAAAATTAAAGTGAAGAACTTTTAGTGATATTTATAAAGCTTTTGCCCAATGATACTATGCTATTTCATTGGAAAATTGAGCAAGCCATGTAACTTTTCCATGCCTCAGTTTCTTCATATACAAAATGGGATTAAACACAATTGATGCTAAAAATAAACAGGGCTGATGTTTAAAATGTACAGCCTCAACTTCAAAATGTATGTATTCTACTAAAAAGTTTTAGATCCTCTTTACACCTGAAAAAACTAAGGTGGTGTCTATGTGACTTAAGTATCATTTATCTGTTTATCATTTTTCAGTTTTATATATGCACATTGGGAAAACAATAGAGAGAGTATGGATTTTAATCTGTAGACCACATGCTTTTTTTTTTTTTTTTTTTCTATGACAGTGCACATGGTACACAAATCTTTCCATGCTTCTTGTGGCTGGAACAATAACCTCAAGGCCCTTTTCTTTTCCATTCCATACTTATTTTGCTTAAGTTTCCTCTTCCTCTAAAATATGCCCAGAACTCCTTCCCAGTTCTCTTTGCTTGAACTTTTATTTCCTGTTTTACTCCTTTGTTTGGTTTGACCACATTTTTCACTCTGCTAAAGAAGTTGCAAGTAGCTGTTATTAAAAAGTGAAAGTGTTAGTCACTCAGTCATGTCTGACTCTTTGTAACCTCCTGGACTGTAGCCCACCAGGCTCCTTGATCCAAGAAATTCTCCAGGCAAGAATACAGGAGTGGATAACCATTCCCTTCTCCAGGGGATCGTCCCCACCCAGGGATCAAATCTGGATCTTCTGCCTTGCAGACAGATTCTTTACCCTCTGAGCCACCACATTTAGTTAAACAGGATGCAACAATGACAGTAATGCTAGCTGATTTTCTCACTGGATTCCTGAAAACACCTGAGATCAACTACTAAACAATCTTACATCTCATAAGAATAGAAAATGTTGTAGCAATTGATGGATGGGGCAGGGGGTGGGCTGGGAGTAGGGGTAAGAAAGTTGGGACGTAGGAAGACACTAGAACAGTGAATTTTTAACCTTAGAATCACTAGATGATCTTTCATAAAATAAGTGACCAAGTCACTCCCCATATCAATTAAATCAGAATATCTGGAGGTGGGGCCCTAGCATGTATATCTTTTAAGAGCTCCAGCAGAATATTCCAATATGTAGTCAAGGTCAAAAACTACTATTTAGAGCTAATATCCTTTGAGATTTTTAGCTCATTCAAGGCAGGAAGGGTTAGAAATAGTCTCTCCAAGACTTGGTAGAAGTCATTGTTGCAAAAAAGGAGACATAAGGTCAAATAAAAGGAAAAAAAAAGCTCTATTTGTTAAAGTCTAACAATAGCACAGGTCATATACAAGCAATATTAACAGCTGATTTACAAAGTACTGGATTGAAAAGAGAGAAATTTTTGCAGCAAGCAAACCAAGCAGAATGATCTTCTTACTTCTAACCACTTAACTCACCTGAAGTTAGGCAGGAAACCTCAAAAATAAATCATAAGTGAAAATAAAAGCCAAACTGCTGAGGTGTAGCACACTTCCTGAACAACATGGCTAGTCTTTAAGAATTGTGAAAAGACAATGTACTTTCTGTGAATAAATTATTATACTGTAAAATAAAAACATTAGAGTGGCTTTTTTATGTAGTTGCTTCCCCAATTAAATTACCATTTTCCATTTCTAAATAAATATCTCTTCTCCATCATTTCAGAGAGTTCTAGTGGATAGACCTACTCTGGATAGTAACAATTACTACAAATATCCCCAGTGGCTCTCCAAAGTGGATATTGATTGTGTCATACAATTTATATTATAAGCCCAACTAGCCGAAACATGACAAGTGAAAATCTACCCATGGATTTTACATGTGTGATGATTTTACAAACCAACAGGCAAAGTTAACTTTTTAAAAATAGTTTCTTTTGAGAAAGCTTGTTGTGTAACTACTTAATTGCTCATCGTTTCTGACTGATTTTCTCAGTCCTTTTTAGAAAACCTCCAATAAATACATTTATTCAAATATAATAAGAAAATTGCATCCTCTTCTCTGAAAAGATGGGTTACTAAACTAAAATGGACATATACACAGATCCCATTTGATAAACTTCATTTAATTAAATTCAAAACATCCATGCTCACAAAACTCTTTTAAGTACAAGTTGTCAGCTAGAGTACAGAAAGAGTTTTACTTAACAAAACCATATATTTTGAAATATTTGTTAAAATATGTTTCTCTGAGATGGAAACATCTTTGAAAACAGGTGTCTATGTTGAGCTGTAAACCTTTGTTGCTTCCTACAAACCTATCTTTCATTCCATTGTAGTCTCTGTGGAAGCTTAAAGAATTCAAGATTATCAGTCATCTACATCTTGAAACAGATAATGTGATATTATTCAGTGATCTCATCTGTATTGCTTTACATTATCACCTATTTTCATCCTCATCTAAATTTAAACAGCTGGATGTTTTTAAATCACTTCTTTTATTAAGTATTTTTGAAATATACATAAAGCATTAGATAGAGCTCAGTATAAAATATTGCTGTCTAGAAACAAGAGGGCAAGATTTGTGAGAAAATAAACTTTTAAATCACTTCATTTTTAGTTATACAATGTGGGAGACTGGAGCAAATGAGTAATAAAAGGCAAAACAATTGAGTCTCCTAGGGTGCTAAATTAAGAATTTATAGTCTGAATGATGTCTCAGTAACCTCATTCAATTTTCTATTACTGCAGATCTTAAACAGTTATGAACACAGATGACATAGCAACTTTCACTTACAAATCTGCAAGGGTGATAAATATAACATGCAAAATTCATGTTGATAGTAATGTTAATTGGTCTAATGTTCTCAAAACAAAGAAAAATAATGATATTTTAAAAAAGCAATGTTTTCAGCAAACAAAACAGGCTAGAAGAGCTAATAAGATATATTTTTATTTTAAAACAGATGGGACATTTACTAGTTTAAAACAGTGACTGCAAACAGCATTCACATAAGTAAACTGCAAAAGCTCTGAGAACCAGGTGATGCTTCTGGAGTAAAAGTATAAATAACTTTAAAACAAAAGGGATTAGAATTTAATATTTTTGCAATTGTTGGGGAAGTGTGTAATTTCTTCAGTTCTGTCTCATCACAACAAAAATTCAAAGCGACAGACTAGTGTTATATCTGACCAGCGTTACAGCTCTCGGACGGGCCAGTGCTACAGCTCTTGGACAGACCAGTGTCACAGTTCCATGTTACAACTCAGTTTTATTTAGAAAATAAAGGAAAATATATCCTAGAGGCATGAGGGCATGCTGACCCAAAAGACGTGAAGATAAGAGAGAGAGAGTGAGAGGGAAAGAGAGAGGGAGGGGTAGGGAGAGAGAGAGAGATAAAGTGTGAAGGAGAGGGAGGGAGCGAGGGAGGGAGAGAGGGACCCCTGGCCTTTTGGGTCCTCTTTTCATACATTTTTTTCTTCTTCCCCTGGGCCTGCCCTATGAAATTGGGCTAGCCAAGAGTGCTATTTGTTCTACTTAGGGTCCTTACTCTGGCCCTTGGACCTTCCTTTGTTCTATTTTCCTGGGCTTTTCACTTCCTTGTCTTTTAGCCATGACAATTTTGGACTCCTTTTTCCTATTCTAACTCCTAACACAATAATGCATAACAAAAACTGCTTCATTAAAAATATTAGCTACATGGCTGATCCAAGATTTTTTCTAGCAAAAGAACTTTAGTGTTGCTATGCTTTTTAAAGAATCAGCCTTGAAATCTATATAAAATTATAGAATAATTAAAATTATTATATTATAGAATAATATAAAATTATAGAATAATGGACTGGAGTATCTAAGTTACATAGGACAACAATGATTGCACAGGTAGATTTTCTGTTCTACGCAGTGTGCTGTTTATTATCCTACCAATAAATAACATCAGCTTCAACTAGTATAATACATCAGTTTATTGGCTGAAGGAATTAAAGAAATTCAGGGAAATTAATTGGTTCCTTGAAATAGATTAACCTACTAGTCTTTAGTTGCTTTGTTAAGTTTTAATTATATCCAGAAGTAAGATGTCTTTTGCTTTTTAAATGGAACCTATAGTTGAGCAAAACCCAAGCACTAGTTGTGTTAAAATATGTTTTATTCTCTAATACAGTAAATTATACTCTTTATATGGGAAATCATAATAAAAGAAAATGTATTACTACTGCATTAGTATATTCTATAAGAAATAAACATAGGTTAAAAGGTAATAAATGCATGGATATCTTAGTGTGTTTTTATGGTATTCCTTTGGTAAATAGTTATGACTTAATATAACTTAAATATTGCTTCCCCAATGTTTGATATGCTTGGATTGTATATATTTCTGAGGTTATCAATAGAATAAAAAGCAAGATCTTAAATAAAAGAAATGAAATAAGTAAAATAAAAGGAATCACATTTTATTGTTCAAGTTGAAACTGGATTGGAATAACTAGAATATTTTTTTATAAGTTGGCACTATTTAAAACTAAGATTTGCTCATTTTTCCAATTTCAAGAACTGAGAGTAGATTAAAATGTAGAATGTGTACTATTAAACACACTCCTCTACCACTGAAATGTAATTTACAAAACTAATAATTTAAGGACACCAAATATTTTAAGGGTGGTTAGTACATACACAAAATCAGATATCTTAATTTCTTGATTTAGTAAATAATTTATTATTGTACACAAATAGGTAATCAGTAAGGTTAGTGACATTGATGAGCTTAATTTTTTTTTTGAATCACACTATGTAGCAAATATTATGGTCATTTTATAAAATATAGCATACAAAAAAGCTATGTTAAATATGTTCATTTTATTACAAAAGCTATTAATCATTAAATATCTTTAAAACAGAGGCAAAAATATTGGTAAATTTAGTTGTTTTCTACAAAATATGCCTCATCTTTTTAGTATCTAATTCAGTTCAGACATAGGCCATTACTCTGCCTAAAGAGACAAAAATAAAAAGTCTTTCTACATTAGCCTGTGAGTTACTATTAGGAAATATAGGCTGTGAACTTTCTCCAGGAGAAATGAGCTTAGTCTGGGACCTTTATCTTTTACAAACATGTTATTAAATTTTAGTTCACAGAACAGAATCCTCCAAACTTATTTTAAAAGCCTGTGAAGAAAGATAAGCAAGGTCGACTCTGTAACTCTTTAGTCTTAATATATCTAAAGTATTTTCTCTAAATATTTTAAACTTAACTTAGATATTGAATGATTTCCTTTCTCAAGATGAAATCCAAAGTATGTTTGTAGAGAGAGAAAATGGGATAAAATGCTAAAATGTTTTACTTAATTTATATTATTTTTCTGTATATATATATTTATAAAAACACATTCCAATGACACACTTTAAAATTCAATAATTCAAAACTATATCTTAAATTGAGTACAAATCAAAATTTTAGAATAAAAGGGATTTTTTAAATTTAAATAAGTGCAGAATATACATCTTCTGGAGGAGTGCAACCCACTCCAGTATTCTTGCCTCGAGAATCCCATGGACAGAGGAACCTGGCGGGCTACAGTCCATGGGGTCACAAAGAGTTGGACATGACTGAGCATCCATGAAAGCACAGGATGTAATTAGGAAGATAATATCTTAAATTACAAGTTTTTCATAGTATTTTTGAAAGTGCTTTTTAGGTCTTCATATTTCATGTCAATAAAGATGAGTCAGTTCTTCATTAGGATGTACAGTCTTAAAGCAAATTATCTGTAGGGTTTTCTGTTTGATTTTCTCCACAAGATAGTATGATTCTCTCCATGTACTGGGGATATGGCTGATCTAGCCTGTTCAGATATACACATACAAATATATCCACATGTAAGTATTGTACATACATACATATGTACATATACATGGAGATGCAGTCATGTATGTGTATACATGTGGCATTTAAGACTCAAAGTGAAATATGTAAATATACTGTGTATTAGATTATCAGGTTAGCTATGACAAGTTTAAGTGTGAGTTGGACCACAAAGAAGGCTGAGGATGGAAGAATTGATGCTTTGAACTGTGATGTAGAAGACTCTTAAAATCAAACTAGTCAATCCTAAAGAAAATCAATCCTGAATATTCATTGGAAGGACTGATGCTGAAGCTGAAGCTCCAATACTTTGGCCACCTGATGTGAAGAACTGACTCATTATGAAAGACCCAGATGCTAGTAAAGACTGTGATGCTGGAAAAGACAGATGGCAGGAGAAGAAGGGGGCGACAGAGGATGTGATGGTTGGATGGCATCACTGACTCAATGGACATGAGTTTGAGCAAACTCTGGGAGATAGTGAAGGACAGGAAGCCTGGTGTGCTGCAGTCCATGGGGTCACAGAGTAGGACACAACTTTGTGACTAAACAAGAACATGGCAAATATCATTTCACTGTTGTGTCTTTACAATGATCTAGGAATAATCCATTCCATTCCTGATATCCAAAACAAACATCTCATTTAGTTGATTAAGCTTGTTTTCTGTGTAGCTCTGTTTTCTAGGTATCTTTTATATTTACTTTTGAATATTTAGCAAGCTGCTATTGCATTGCTAAATCTGTGTACTTGACTGAGAATCATTCAAGTCCATTCAAAGACAAAGGGGATTTATAATGCTGAACTTATCATTCAAAACTTCAGTGTTGACAGAAAAAATAAAAAATGATACAATCCTGTTTCAACTAGAATACTGATTCTAAGAATTTCTCTTTATAAATTTGTCCACTGGTGATACTCTCTGAAATTCTTTCTTCCTGATCATGTTTACTTTATTCTTCAAAATAGCCTATATATTTTTGAATGAAAAAATACATGTATGTTTCACAATTAAAATCCTAAAGAGGAACATCTTTTTTAAAGATATGAAATTGTCATCTTCAAGATTCTACTTTACTATATGGTTACGGTAGGCTAGCTATAGTAATTGGAGAAGGCAATGGCACCCCACTCCAGTACTCTTGCCTGGACAATCCCATGGGCGGAGGAGCCTGGTAGGCTGCAGTCCATGGGGTCGCTAGGAGTCGGACACGACTGAGAAACTTCACTGTCACTTTTCACTTTCATACATTGGAGAAGGAAATGGCAACCCACTCCAGTGTTCTTGCCTGGAGAATCCCAGGGACAGGGGAGCCTGGTGGGCTGCCATCTTGAGGTCGCACAGAGTCGGACACGACTGAAGTGACTTAGCAACAGCAGCAGCAGCTATACTACTAATAATCATAGTAGTAGTATCTTGTTATTTTTGAATGAAAATTCAGTATTGTCCATCATATTTTTCAGATTATCATAAAAAAAAATTTTAATAATTTAAACTTTCAAAAGTGTCCTTTTCACATTTCTTTGAAGAATTCTACAAAACACTTTTTTTATGAACAAACAGCAAGTTTTTAGATTCTTAAATTTCTTAGGTAATTATAATATCACTAAAATGGAAGACTTATCAACTTGAATCCACAGCAATTTTCAAAGAACCATAAATGAATATTATTATATGAAGTAATTTTGAGATTGAGGCAAGTTGATATTTTTGGTAAATATAATGTGTGTGTGAAACAAAAGAGTCTTTCAATATACGATTTGTTTCTTTAATTGCTTAGAAACATAGGGATAAGAATATTTTCTTTTCTTCTTAACAGTATGGTACAGAAATAACTATTGACACTTAGGATCTGAGAGTCAATCGGTTCAGTTCAGTCGCTCAGTCGTGTCCGACTCTTTGCGACCCCATGAACTGCAGCACGCCAGGCTTCCCTGTCCATCACCAACTCCCGGAGTTCACTCANCAGAATTTTCCACAGTTTATTGTGATCCACACAGTCAAAGGCTTTGGCATAGTCAATAAAGGAGAAGTATTAATAACTTTGATAATTACAAGATGAACTACAAGTATAATCATATATCTCCCATTTCTCTGAGGCAGTTTTGGCTTTTACTTGATCATGAAGCATGAGCTTAATGGCAGAGTCTTTCATTCTCCACCCCAAACTTTTTATCATATCACTTTGGGTGTTGATTTATATGGTGATATACCATATGAACCTGATATTGCCAGATTTCTTATTTTTGAAAAGCATAAGTTTTAATTTTTATTCTCTCAACTGATTTTAAAACACTGAAAATTTTTCAAATATCTTAAAATATAAGTAAGCCTCTATTATGCCAACCAATAATTATATGTATTATCTGGATATACTATTGAAAAACATTCATCTAGTCTGATTAAGAATACAAGAAGGGTTTATCACTGATTTTTGAGAAGAAAATCTTCATGTTTGCTCTTGTCTTTCTTATTATCTAATGATGATCATAACAGTCATCATAAAGCTTGAAAAATATTCTCAAATAATAATTTAAAATAGTTTGTACTCAACTCCTATGTGTCTGTTGACCAAAATAGGGATTTTTAATTGTATGTTCTTAAAATGATTGACTAAAGTGCAAATTTATTAACAGTGGTCTCATCTAGGTTATCTTTTCTCATTTCACCTATTCAAATATGCATTATGTGTATATATATATATATACACATATATATATACACACACATACATGCTACTTTGTTCTTTTCTAAATAACAATGAATAAAAATTGTATTTATTTTAAGATGGTATTAAAGGATAAACTTTAAATAAAAATGAGAAAAGCAGAAGAGAGTGGTTGACATATGCATATGGAATTGGAGAAAACTGAGTTCACAAGCCACCTTTGCCTCTCTATTCAATGGCACCCAGCATTCTTGCCTGGAGAATTCCATGGACAGAGGAGCCTGACAGGATACAGTTCATGGGATCGCACAGAGTCGGACATCACTAACCAACTAACACTTTCACTTTCTCTGAACAAGCTAATTTATCCCAAATTTGAAAGTGTTTAGTGAAACAAAAGACATGACATCTTTAAAATATCTTACCACAATAATATAATCAAGCTTTGAAGTAAAAAACAGCTGGCTTCAAAATTTTGTTTGGTTCTTCATCTACCATGTGTCATGTCTATGGTATCTGATGAATTAGATAAGGTTTCTAATTTTCAGTTGCTTCATAAATAATAGAGATAATAAAACCAAATTTGCAAGCTTGTAACATTTTAAAGAGTATATCTCTATCCATTTCTTCTTTTGAGAAACAAAGTCTCAAAAATGACAGGAAGAATTGTTCCTGATCAATTATATCAATGATATATATTTTAAAATACGCTGATTTATACTGAAGAACTGTTTTAATGACCAGGAGACTCATCTATATCCATATTTATTCTGTTGTTGTAGCTGCTGTAATTATCAATTTCTCCTGCCTATTCAGTAGTGTATATATTTTGAACATAGTACACAGTAATCAGATGTATTTTCTATGTGTGTTTCAAAAACAATTATAAAATAATTTTTAAAATGAAATAGGAAATAGCTATTTACCTCAGAAGAATTAGTTTATCTAATATCTAGAATCACCGATTCCCAGAAGTCAAAAAAAGTAACATTTCTTGAAGAACAGTTACTTCATTTATTTCAATAAGCTCCAAAATAAAGAAGGAAAGAAATGAAACATCATCTCTCCATATGTTACTTTGGAAATTCGCCAATGAAAGAAAAAAAAATTTCTATATATTCAGAAAAGATACATGTATTCTAGAATCCAGTGTAAAAAACACTGTTTACAATAGCCAAGACATGGAAGCAACCTAAATGACCATCAACAGATGAATGAATATAGATGCGGGGTGTGTGTGTGTGTGTGTGCGTGTGTACCTCCTGAGCCACCAGGGAAGCATCACTCATATATAGAACCTAAAAATCATGCAAATGAACTTATTTATAAAGCCAAAATAGACTCACAAACTTAAGGGGAAAGTGAGCAGGTAAGGAAAAGAGATAAACTGACAGTTGGGGATTTACAGATACACACTACTATATACGTAGACAAACAAGTACATACTGTATAGCACAGGGAACTATATTCAATATCTTATAATAACCTATAATGGAAAAAAAGAGGGCTTCCCAGGTGATGCTAGTGGTAAAGAATATGCCTGCCAGTGCAGGAGACATAAAACACGCGAGTTCAATCCCTGGGTTAGGAAGAATCCTTTGAGGAGAGCATGCCAACCCACTCTAGTATTCTTGCCTGGAAAAACCAATGGACAGAGAAGTCTGGGGGGCTACAGTTCATAGGATCACAGAGTCAGAAGACTGACCATCTGAGCACATTATGTGGAAAAGTGTGTGTGTGTGTGTAATTGAATCATTTTGCTGTATAACTGAAACATTGTAAATCAACTATACCTCAATGAAAAAAGAAACATTATCTTTCAATATGACTTATGCTCTTCGGCTGCCTTGCCGGTATGCCATTTACTTCAAAGATTTGCATAGCTTACTAGAAAAACTTCAAAAATTAAAGGTAAGTTGCTTTTTCACATGGTGGTTGAAGGTGGCAGTGTGAAGGCATCTCACACTGAAAAAAAGTAATTTAACCTAAAGAATTTGTCCACACTTGGTCTCATAGATATCTAAGAGCAAGATGTTCTCTGTAATGTGAAATTAATCAGTAGGCATCACTGATTTTCAGGATGCCATTCTCAGCTACAGCACAGGCCGAATGGGCTTGGAATCATGGGGACATATGTGGGAAAGAGGTGGACTTAGAAATTAATTTAACTCTTAATGGGTTTGTAGGCATTTCTTACGAAGGGATGGTAGAGAATTTAAGTATTGCAGATGTCTAAACATTGGAACAAGGGAGCTATTAGGAACTTTGAGAAAATATCTTTACAACATGTTTTCATTTGCAATTTAGCGTTAAGTTTAAATGAACAATTTTAATACTCCTTCTCCCCTACAAATGCACACAAGCACACATCTTATAGGAGAAAGATAAGTTGTATATTTGCTCAGACTGGGTGATACCTCTTTCCTGTAAGTTCCCTGACAATAGAAATGATGGTCAGTAGTATATGGTAAACAGCAGCTCACAACACAGCCACAAACTAATAGGAAAGAGTTCCTTACATCCACCAGATTAAAGAATTCTAAAGAAACCACAGGATTTAATCCTACAATTTAAAGTATATGACTTCTGAAAAGGGATAGGGCAGACATCTTTGTTTTACACTGAGTAAAAAAGAGAGACAAACTATCAAATTTGGTTCAATTTAATGCATGTATAATATCAACTTAACAGATTCTAAGAAAAGATTGTGCCAGTAGTTGGCTATAAAATATTTTTTATTTATGATCTGATAAATCCTAGGTAAGTCTTTCAAAATGTGATTTATTCAGTTGGCAAACATACTAGAAAGAGCAATTATAACTATTTAGAAATACTCCCTTTATGAAAAACTTAACAATCTAAAGAATAAGTAGTCTAATTAATCATTGTGCTAAGCACTTTATGAGCACTAATACATTTAACCTCCTTGCATGCTTAAGAAGGTACAGCAGACTGAATTTGTGGATGATAAAACTCCCTTCAAAAAAGGCCAAAAATTGAGATGCAGAGCTTAAGTAATTGTATGATGTTCTCAAACAACATAGTTAGAAATCAAAATGTATATCAATATACTTCGTTTATTCTCTGCTTCTGTTTATCTCTTGCTTCTGAAATAGACAAAATAGGACACTAATGAAAACAAAGTNGTGGATGATAAAACTCCCTTCAAAAAAGGCCAAAAATTGAGATGCAGAGCTTAAGTAATTGTATGATGTTCTCAAACAACATAGTTAGAAATCAAAATGTATATCAATATACTTCGTTTATTCTCTGCTTCTGTTTATCTCTTGCTTCTGAAATAGACAAAATAGGACACTAATGAAAACAAAGTAAGATGTGAATGAATTCTAATTGTTGCTCTTATGTCTTATTAAAACTGCTATTAAAATTATTTGCAATTTCAATCTAGACATATGACAATGTTTTCACAACTCATAGATCAGCCAGTTAAAAATATATTTGAAAGCAGAGGAGGAAATGTTATTCTAGGTTTCATACCGGAATTACCACAAATTTAACACTCTTACATAGTTCAGTTCAGTTCAGTCACTCAGTCATGTCCAACTCTTTGCGACCCCATGAATTGCAGTATGCCAGGCCTCCCTGTCCATCACCAACTCCCAGAGTTCACTCAGACTCACATCCAGAGAGTCAGTGATGCCATCCAGCCATCTCATCCTCTGTCGTCCCCTTCTCCTCCTGCCCCCAATCCCTCCCAGCATCAGAGTGTTTTCCAATGAGTCAACTCTTCGCAGGAGGTGGCCAAAGTACTGGAGTTTCAGCTTTAGCATCATTTCTTCCAAAGAAATCCCAGGGCCGATCTCCTTCAGAATGGACTGGTTG
>SJYA01002364.1:133569-161383 GCA_006410615.1 Neotragus moschatus
TTCACTTTCTGCCATAAGGGTGGTGTCATCTGCATATCTGAGGTTATTGATATTTCTCCCAGCAATCTTGATTCCAGCTTGTGTTTCTTCCAGTCCAGCATTTCTCATGATGTATTCTGCATATAAGTTAAATAAGCAGGGTGACAATATACAGCCTTGACCTACTCCTTTTTCTATTTGGAACCAGTCTGTTTTTCCATGTCCAGTTCTAACTGTTGCTTCCTCATCTGCATACAGATTTCTCAAGAGGCAGGTCAGGTGGTCTGGTATTCCCACCTCTTTCAGAATTTTCCACAGTTTATTGTGGTCCACACATAGTTAGTTTAGTCAACTGTGGACAAACTATTATCAAAGTCAATAAGGCACATCAGTTCAGTTCAGTTCAATCGCTCAGTTGTATACTCTTTGCGACCCCATAGACTGTAGCACGCCAGGCTTCCCTGTCCATCACCAACTCCCAGAGCCTACTCAAAGTCATGTCCATCATGTCAGTGATGCTATCCAACAATCTTATCCTCTGTCGACCCCTTCTCCTCCACATCAGAGGTGATGATATTTATATCATCTGAAATAATAGTTGCCTTTGTGGAATTATTTCAATTGAATGTAAAGAATTCAGAGTAGGATTCTCCTAGTTCATGAGCTCATCTGACCAAATAAACAAATATCAGCACAGAAGTCTTTGGACTGAAACAGAATGAATGCCAAGTGTAATGTAACTTGAGAATTTTTGTTATACCATCAGTTCTCATACTGATTATATGGGAAATTTTACCCCGTTGCATGTAACCTATTTCCAGAATTTTGCCAGAATTTTTAATACTTCCTGAAGTGCTCTAGTTTTTTCAGAGAATAGACTAAACGCAAGGCAGATTTTAGATAAAAGTTACTTCCCAGTGTAAAAATTGTCATTTCCTTCTAATAAAATTTAGCAACAGCCCAATGATGAATAAATAATGTTTAAAATGAATGACACCATTATTTTTTGAGGGTGGCAGATTGAAATCATATCATAAACCAATAAGACAGTTTATAAAACCCAGCAATGGACAGTCTACCATATTCAGTTTTCCTTTATCCAGTGAACACAAACAACTAAGAAATGAATCAAAGAGAAAGTTTTGGTGTTAATGAAATTATTAGTGAATAACAAAAACCTGATGTATATGTTTAAATGGTGACATTTCAAGGTCTAAAGTAATCTCTGGAGCCACATTTAATATGATCCATATGATAAGCATGATATTACTTCACTCTATTATTTAAAACAAGACCTCACAAACAGTACTTGATACTTTAGGTAATTTTCATTGTATAAGGAAGAGCACTGTATTCCACAAGCTTCTTAGATGAACCAATATGTAATGTTTATATATTAGAGATGTTCAACATGCATAGTATATTTTTATTAGCTTTCCGAATTCACTTTAATGTTTTGGTGTTTCAGAGTACAGAGTATATTGTTTCTTGCCACTGAGTATCTTCACTCATTTTAAAAAACTTCTTGTTAAAAACATTTTAACTTTCTACTGTCAAGCACATGACACTATAATTCAATGAACTTAAATCACCAGCCTGGTCCATGAAGGCAATAGAGGTTCAGTGAAGCCTACAATAGACATTCATATAGTTTCTGTGCATGACACAAGATGTTAAATTATTTTTTCTATAGACTCACAATTTCAGCTAAAATACAAATGTTTGGAACAATAGTTGATAAAGAGGGTGTACATTAACTTCCACTAACCCCTTGAAGGGCTTTAAAAAGAGCAGTCAAGCTTTTTCTCTCTTATAGTAGCACAAACATTTATTTGAAGTAGTAGATATATCAGATTTGGAAGTCATTGCTCTTGGGAAAAAGAACAGAACATAGTGAGGGAACACTTAGGAGATCTTGACATATGTCCTCTGGAATTTGAAGCACATATATACACACAGTTTGATGCCCTCAATACAGCTGCACTGCAGCTCTGTGTAAGGAAATGTGGACAGAACTATTAACTATTGCCAAGGGCAGGATGAGGGGAAAGTGATGCCAGAACCCGCATATTTTGTCATAGCAAGAGTTTTTCACTTCTGTGTAGGTCCGGCAAACTTTCCAACTCCAGAAACTTTTTAACTTCCAGAACAGAAACCCAAGAGGATAAACCTCTACAGGAGCCAGTGCTGGGAAGGGAAAGCCAGAACTGTAATCAACAAATTATCAGAGGCTTGGTATGGACAACTCCGAGAATTAAAATCTCCAAGGGGTAGAAGTCATCAATAAGCTCCCACATTTTGTGAGTTTTACTTTCAGGGGCCCTTCCATGTTCTCAAAATGAACACTGAAGAAAAATCCCCTTATAATCCCAGTAGGAGGAAGGAATAGGAAATAGTATGAACTATACCAGAGCATTCTGTGCTTAAAAAGGCAGGTGCTCAGGAAAAACTATTTTGGCACAGATTAACCTGATGGGGTTTTAGCAGAGCCAAACCTACCCAAAAGAAGGAAATTATCCAACTCTGGCCCCTTCTGTGTCACATGGGTGAGAGGAGGGGAGCACTGGTGAAGTTCGTGGTACAGGAGCCTAGACTCACCAAAGACAATGACAAAACTATGTAAAACAATCTATATGACCACTATATTACTGAAAGTCTATTTAGCAAAGTTTCTTTACCTGGCACATTATGAATTATGACTGCTGAAAGATGATGCAGTGAAAGGGCTGCACTAAATATGCCAGCAAATTGGGAAAACTCAGCAGTGGCCACAGGACTGGAAAAGGTCAGTTTTTATTCCAATCCCAAAGAAAGGCAATGCCAAAGAATGCTCAGACTACCGCACAGTTGCACTCATCTCACATGCTAGTAAAGTAATGCTCAAAATTCTTCAAGCCAGGCTTCAGCAATTGCTAGTAAAGTAATGCTCAAAATTCTCCAAGCCAGGCTTCAGCAGTAGGTGTTGCAAGAGGGCATCAGAGGGCAGACACAGTGAAACCATACTCACAGAAAACTAGTCAATCTAATCACACTAGGTCCACATCCTTGTCTAACTCAATGAAATTAAACCATGCCCGCAGGGCAACCCAAGATGGGCGAGTCATGNGGGATTTGATTTAGGTCATACCTGAGTGGTCTAGTGGTTTTCCCTACTTTCTTCAATTTAAGTCTGAACCTTCCCCCTGTCTAGTGAAATATCTCTCATTTTTGCATCATAATCTTTCTAGTTCAACTAAGGTATATTATCACTATTTGAAATTTTGAGCTCAAAATTCTATAACAATACATATATCTTATATTTTTTACTTATTAATTATATAACTAATAACAGTTGATTTTAGGGACAGGAATTATTACTTTAAAATGTCTGTTCATCTCTTTTTTATCTGTACCTCTCTACTTCCTGTAGTAATCTTTCCTCTGTTTTCAGCATCTTTAAATAGTGAATTTTCACCTAGTAATTGTATCTATGACCTAAATCTCTTTAGGGTGTTATGCTGCTAAATTATAGCAGGCATATTGTTAAATATTGTATTATTTTTCCAGCTTTGCAAATTCTACTTTTTGGCAACAATGGTAGTTAAATATCATTACTGTCAGAAAATATTTTATGACTTCTATACTAAATTCCTCCTGGGAATTTAGTGCATATAATTCAAAATCTTATTATTATGAACATGATTCAACTTATTTAAGTACAGAATAAAATGATCTTAAACTGAATTCTGCCTTCATCCTTTTAAAAAGAGATATTAACAAGTATTAAAAGAACCTCAAAGAGAAACACAGAGACTAATCCAATAAAATTTATCACATTGAGAAATCCTTGCAACCAAAAGTTTAAAGTACATTTTTATTATTAAACTTCATTCTTTAAAAGTAGCAAATGATGACAGCTCAGACTCTAGTGACTGATTACCTCAGCTTGACTCCTGGTTCTGTCACTTACTTGCTCTCAGTGTTGAGCAAGTTACTTAACTTCTCTGCGCTTCATTTTCTGCATATTTTAAATGAAGACAATAATGTCCCACTCTCCTCAGATCATCCTGAGGATTAAATATGCTCATAATATAAAATAAGTTTAGAAAAATTCATAAACATGTACTCACTTAACATTCATAAACAGGTAATCACTTTAGAAACATGCATAGTTTAAATTATATACTGATTTTAATAATTTTATTATTTATTGATATATGAAGTATTATTAGCCTACCAGGCTCCTCCCTCCATGGGATTCACCAGGAAAGAGTACTGGAGTGGGTTGTCATTTCCTTCTCCAGGGCATCTTTCTGACCCAGGGATCGAACCCAGGTCTCCTGCATTCGAAGCAGATGCTTTAACCTCTGAGCCACCAGGGAAGCCCGAAGTATTATTTATTTTTGTATCTTTACATATTTTAGGAACATTCCTAACTCTCTAAATAGTTCATTATATACAAATTAGTAGGCTTAGCATATATTACATAATCCTTCTGTATTTCAGTTCAGTTCAGTTCAGTCACTCAGTCGCGTTCAACTCTTTGTGACCCCATGAATCACAGCATGCCAGGCCTCCCTGTCCAACACCTACTCCCGCAGTCCACTCAGACTCACGTCCATCGAGTCAGTGATGCCATCCAGCCATTTNAGTAGGCTTAGCATATATTACATAATCCTTCTGTATTTCAGTTCAGTTCAGTTCAGTCACTCAGTCGCGTTCAACTCTTTGTGACCCCATGAATCACAGCATGCCAGGCCTCCCTGTCCAACACCTACTCCCGCAGTCCACTCAGACTCACGTCCATCGAGTCAGTGATGCCATCCAGCCATTTCATCCTCTGTCTTCCCCTTCACCTCCTGCCCCCAATCCCTCCCAGCATCAGAGTCTTTTCCAATGAGTCAATTCTTCGAATGCAGGAGACTGGTTTCAGCCCCTTATGGATACCCAAGTCTATAAGTGTTCAACTCCCTTATATAAAGTGTTTTAGTACAGTTGGCTGTCTGTAGCCACAGTTTTCTGTTAAATTGGTAGATGTGAAAGCCATCAGAGACCTCTATTCACTGGAATAAAGGTCAGTCAAACTGCTGCACATCCTATAATACAATACATAAGAGAGTCCCCTGCAGCAAAGAATTATATGACCCAAAGTGTCAGTAGAGTGAGGTTGAAAAGCTGTTTTAGACTAAACCATCCACTGATAAAAAAGGAAATCTTCACATATATGTAAAAAATATATTTGAAAAGTCAGAAAGCTACCCAGGCTGTAAAAATTTTCCGGATTACCATCTTACAAAAGGAAATAAAGTGAATAGTCTGGAATCAGGATCCCTTGTTCACTCTAAATTGGGTGTTGGCAAACTGTAACCTCTAAGCCATACTTAGCTTGCTGCCAGTTTTTTGCATAACCCAGGTGTGCCTTTAAGCAGCCCAGCCCTGTGAGCCATGAAGACCAAGTGGGAACATCTTCCTCAACCCCCCTACCGTCCCCATCCCCCATCTACTCTCAGCCCTGCCTTCCCAGCCAATGACTATCGGTTGCTGCTGCTCGTGGCTCATGTTGGCCTCCACATAAAAGTTAAAAGTTAAGAACTCTGATTTTAGTAACTGCCAGCAACCTAGAATCTCAGTTTGGGAAGTGGTTGCCCAATGAGTTGACTCCAATCCACAAGCTTCTTAAGTGGAGTTGGCCAGGTTCCAAAAGGAAAGAGAAGAGTGTACAGAGATGTCAGTTCAGTTCAGTTCAGTCGCTCAGTCATGTCCGACTCTTTACCACCCCATGAATTGCAGCATGCCAGGCCTCCCTGTCCATCACCAACTCCCAGACTTCACTCAGACTCATGACCATCGTGTCCGTGATGCCATCCAGCCATCTCATCCTCGGTCGTCCCCTTCTCCTCCTGCCCCCAGTCCCTCCCAGCATCAGAGTCTTTCCCAATGAGTCAACTCTTCCCATGAGGTGGCCAAAGTACTGGAGTTTCAGCTTTAGCATCATTCCTTCCAAAGAAATCCCAGGGCCGATCTCCTTCAGAATGGACTGGTTGGATCTCCTTGCAGTCCAAGGGACTCTTAAGAGTATTCTCCAGCACCACAGTTCAAAAGCATCAATTCTTCGATGCTCAGCCTTCTTCACAGTCCAACTCCCACATCCATTCATGACTACTCGAAAAACCATAGCCTTGACTAGACAGACCTTAGTCAGCAAAGTAATATCTTTGCTTTTGAATATGCTATCTAGGTTGGTCATAACTTTTCTTCCAAGGAGTAAGCGTCTTTTAATTTCCTGGCTGCAGTCACCATCTGCAGTGATTTTGGAGCCCAGAAAAATAAAGTCTGACACTGTTTCCACTGTTTCCCCGTCTATTTCCCATGAAGTGATGGGACTGCATGTCATGATCTTCGTTTTCCGAATGTTGAGCCTTAAGCCAACTTTTTCACTCTCTTCTTTCACTTTCATCAAGAGGCTTTTTAGTTCCTCTTCACTTTCTGCCATAAGGGTGGTGTCATCTGCATATCTGAGGTTATTGATATTTCTCCCNCATGATCTTCGTTTTCTGAATGTTGAGCTTTAAGCCAACTTTTTCACTCTCCTCTTTCACTTTCATCAAGAGGCTCTTTAGTTCCTCTTCACTTTCTGCCATAAGGGGAACTGAAGCAGGGGTCGGATTCCAATCCCCACAGCAGGGCAATTGTCTGAGTCAGAGGAGAAACATTTAATGCTGAGAGTAAAACAGCTGATCTGTGGCAGTCTAAATGGAATGAGAATCAGACAGTCCTTGCTTCAGCCATACATATACTGGGCAGGAACACAGGTCTCTTGGAAAGGGCTGGGAGCTGGAGTTTAGGTATTGTGGAGCAATGTCTGGTAAAAGGCTGTTATTGACTGCGGAGAGACAGATTGAGGGTATGTGAGGGAGATTGTGGTGGGAATTGCCTGTGGAGGAAAGCCAGGCAGCCATGGAAGCAAGACAATACTGCTGAGTCAAGTGTAGGGAGTGGAGCCATCACATAGCCTCTCTCTCTCCAGGTGCCAGCATCTGCAGCTGAACAATAGAGAGGCTGGCCTGTCAAACGCCTGATGCACTGAACTACAGAATAGGACCCCACCTAGGATGCCCCTTCGAGTGACTGATACACAGATCTACAGAGTAGGACCCCAGCCAGGGGGGCCCCTCTATGTGCCTGAACAGGTGGAACTACAAAGACTGGCCAAAGAGACCTTCTGATCGCCAGCTACAAGAGGCTCATGAAAAGACTCTGATAGGACCATAACTACTGCGGCAGAGGCAGTCTGTATTCCTGAACACTTGGTGCCACCAGGGTCCCCACAAGCCAAGCAGCTGCACCACCTTCACACTCAAGTCTCACTGCGGCAGAGCTGCCACAGGAAAAAAAAAAAAAAGTCTTTTGTCTATGTGCACAGGGTCCTTTTGTCCTGTCCAACTCTTTGTGATCCTGTAGACTGTGGCCTGCCAGGCTTCTCTGTCAGAGATGGAGATTCTCCAAGCAAGAATACTGGAGTATACTGGCCAATACTTGTTGCCATACCTTGTAGAGCACTATATTTCCTGCTGCCTTAGCTGGCAACTCCCCTGAGTACCTTGTGTTGCCAGAGCCCCTGCAACCCAAGCAGCTGCACCACCTCCACACCTGGCCCTCACAGGGGCAGACCCAAGCCCTCCAGGGCAGCCTCAGGAGCTAAACCCCAGTGGACAATCCACATGTAGAGGTGGAAATAAAACCACAATTGAAACCCAGGGGCAGGGTGGCTAAGGAAGAAGACCCCAAACCTTCCCACCAGTTGTACAAGCTGCAGATTAAATCCACACAATCAATTAAGCAGACCCTGTTTCTATGGAATATATAAAAGGCTATTGAGAGCTCCCACAAAAGAAAATGCACCAACTCTGATAGCTGTGGACACTGGAGGCAAGAACACACAGGAGCTGGACCAGATTAGAATCTGCACTGCCCCCACAGCAGATCCAGAGATCAGTTCAGTGTTGGAGGGTATCCTAGGGAGGTAAGGTGGATTGTGATTCCTAGCATGGGAAAGGACTCTGACAGCAGTGACACAAGAAAAACATTTATTATTCTTATTTTTTGACTTGTTCTGTAGATTCTTTTGGACTTTTTTCCTCATCTCTCCCCCCCAACCCCCCCCCTTTTTGTTGTTTATTTTTTTTGGGCCCAAAAAAACCAANTTTTTGACTTATTTTGTAGATTCATTTGGATTTTTTTCTTTTCCTCTCCCTCTTCTCCCCATTGTAGTTGTTAATTTTATTGGCACTAAGAAATCCAATTAAGCTTGAAACTTCTTTTTTCTTTTTTCTCGGTCACATTTTTTATTGTTGTCATAAACCTCTGCCTCTACATTGGGCTTTTACAGTTCTCTGGAGTGTTCCTCTTTTTCTCTCTCTCTCTCTTTTTTTAATTTTTAATTTTCTAAACCTATTATTTTTTTCTACCTTATTTCTTTATTTGCTTTTCCTATTGTTCTTTTCCCCTTGCAGTTAATCTTTAATGTATATAAATCGTCTTTATCTACCTCTACTTAACTTTGCGTATCTATTCTTTGTTTCTTTTCTTTTCTTTCTCTCCTTTCCTCTCAACATATTTGCTAGTTTTATTTTCATTGCTTTATGCTCCGATTGGCACCTTGCTTTAGTTTTGTTTTCCAGTTTGTGCTTTAATTAGTTTTGTTCTGGTAGATATAATTTTTGGTTTCCTTTGTTTGCCAGGTCAATATATCGTACTTAAATTTTGTTGGACTGTTTTGATTTTAATTGTGGGCGTATATGTATATGTGTGTATTCAGTCATACTTTCTATTGTTGTTATAAACCTCTGCCTCTACACTGAGCTTTTGCAGTTCTGTGGAGTTATCCTTTGCTCCCTTTACCCCCAACTTTTTTCTTTCTTCTTCTACTTTTTNCAATATATCGTAGTTAAATTTTGTTGGACTGTTTTGATTTTAATTGTGGGCGTATATGTATATGTGTGTATTCAGTCATACTTTCTATTGTTGTTATAAACCTCTGCCTCTACACTGAGCTTTTGCAGTTCTGTGGAGTTATCCTTTGCTCCCTTTACCCCCAACTTTTTTCTTTCTTCTTCTACTTTTTCTCCTTTTTATAATTTTAATTTTTTGAGCCTACTATATTTTTTCTACATTTATTCCTTCATTTGTCTTTCCTACTGTGCTTTTCCCTTTGCAGTTAATCTTCAGTCTATATAAATCTTCTTCATCTACTTCTATTTAATTTTGCATATCTATTTTTTCTTTCTTTTCTTTCCTTTCCTCTCAACATATTTGTTAGTTTTGTTTTCATTGCTTTATTCTCTACCTGGCACCTTGCTTTAGCTTTGTTTTCCATTTTGTGTTTAAGTTAGTTTTGTTCTTAACTCCTAAATATAATGTTTTCTTTCCTTATTCACCAGATCTATCTACTGTACTTTATTTTACTTGGATTGTTTTCACTTTGCTCATGGGTGTATATGTGTATGTGTATATTATATTATTTGAATTATTATTTGCCTGATTTTGTAATTCTCATTTGTCTGGGGTTCATCTTTGGTTTCTTGTTTTTGGATATTTGTTTTACTCTCCTTTAATGCCATAACAAACCATCTGTGAAATATTTGTTCCCAACCAGAGATCAAAACCTGAACCTTTGGAGTGGGAGCACTGACTCTAAGACCCTAGACTACCAGAGAATTAACCCTAGGGAGTATCAAATAGTGAGAGCTCATACAAAGGAAACCATTTGAATACAAGACCTAGCATCACTCAGCCACCAGTAGCACCCTGTCCAGGATGCCTCATCTAAACAACAAACAAAACAAAAATACAAACCCAGTCATCAGCAGACAGGAGTACCACCTCATTCAGCCTTGCCCATCAGAGGAAAAACAAACAAACAAACAAGAAACACGACACAAATCTCACCCTATATGAAGCTCACACAAAACCACTGGACCAAACTTAGGACGGCGAAAACCAAAAGGAAGAAAGAATTCAACCTTCTTCAAGGAAAGAATTGAACTTGCTTTAAAGCCTAGGAAAAGGAGACCTCAAACACAATAACTTAAATAATAATAATAATAATGAAAAGACAGAGAAATACAGCACAAATGAAGAAACAAACTAGAAATACAAAAAATCCAAATAAATGAAAAGAAAATAGGAAAATTACCTGAAAATGAATTTGGAATGATGATAGTAAAGGTGATCAAAAGCCTTGAAAACAAAATGGAGAAAATGCAAGAATCAATTAGCAAAGAGCTAGAAGAATTAAAGAATATGCATACAGAGACAAACAACACAATTACTGAAATTAAAAATACTCTAGAAGGAATCAATAGCAAAATATCTGAAGCAGAAGGATGAATCAGTGAGCTGGAAGATAAAATGGTGAAATAACTTCTGAAGAGCAGAATAAAGTAAAAAGAATGAAAAAAGCTCAGGACAGGATTAGAGACCTCTGGGATTATACCAAAAGAAACAACATTCAAATTATAGGGGTCCCAGAAGAAGAGAAAAAGAAAGGGTTGGAAAAAATTTTCAAAGAGATTATAGTTGAAAATCTCCCCAACATGGAAAAGGAAATAGCCAATCAAGTCCAAGAGGCACAAAGAGTCCCATATAGGTTAAACTCAAGGAGAAACATGGTAAGACACATACTAATCAAACTAACAAAGACTAAACACCAAGAAAGAATATTAAAAGCAGTAAGTGAGAAGCAACAAGTAACATGCAAAGCTAACTCCATATCCTTAACATCTGATCTTTCAGCAGAAACTCTGCAGGTCAGAAAGGAATGGCAGGATATATTTAAAGTACTGAAATGGAAAAATCTACAACCAAGATTACTGTACCCAGCAAGGATCTCATTCAAAATTGATGGAGAAATAAAAAGCTTTTCAGACAAGCAAAAGTTAAGTGAATTCATTACCACAAAATCAGCTTTACAACAAATGTTAAATGAGCTTATATAGTTAAGAAATACAACAGAAGAAAAAAGATCTACAAAATAAACCCCAGACAATTAGAAAATAGCTATAGGAACATATATATCAATAATTACTTTAAATATAAATGGACTAGATGCTCCAACCAAAAGACACAGACTGGCTGAATGGATACAAATACAAGACCTATGTACATGCTCGCTACAAGAAACTCACTTCAGACCTCAAGATACATATAGACTGAAGGTGAGAGGATGGAAATATACATTCCATGCAAATGGGAAGCAAAAGAAACCTGGAGTAGCAATCCTTATATCAGACTAAATAGACCATAAAATAAAGAATGTTACAAGAGATAAGAAAGGACACTACATAATGATCAAGGGATCAATCCAAGAGGAAGACATAACAATTGTAAACATCTATGCATCCAACATAGGAGCACCTCAATACATAAGACAAACACTAACAGACCTAAAAGGAGAAATCGACAGTAACACAATAATAGTAGGAGACTTTTAACACCCCACTCACACCAATGGACAGATCATCAAAACAGAAAATAAATAAGGAAGCACAAGGCTTAAATGATACATTAGATGAGATAGATCTCATTGATATCTTCAGGACATTCCATCCAAATGCAGAAGAATACCTTCTTCTCAATTGCACATGGAACATTCTCCAGGACAAAATCAAACCTCAGTAATTTAAGAAAATTGAAATTGTATCAAGCATCTTCTCCAACCACAATGCTATGAGACTAGATATCAATTAAAAGAAAAAAACTGTATGAAACAGAAACACATGGAGATTAAACTACACATTTCTAAATAACCAACAGGTTACTGAAGATATCAAAAGGAGAATCAAAAAAATTCTAGAAACAAATGACAATGAAAACATGACAACTCAAAACCTATGGGATGCAGCAAAAGCAGTTCCAAGAGTGAAGTTTATAACAATACAATCCTACATCAAGAAATCAGAAAAACACCAAATGGATAACCTAACTTTACATCTAAAGCAACTGGAAAAAGAAGAAGAAAAAAACCCCAAAGTTAGAAGAAGGAAAGTAATCATAAAGATCCTAGCAGAAATAAATGAAAAAAAGAAATGAAAGAATCAATAGTAAAGATTAATAAAACTAAAAGTTTGTCCTTTAAGAAGATTAAAAAAAAAAAAAGGCAAATCCTTAGCCAGACTCATCAAGAAAAAAAAGAGAGAAGACTCAAATCAAAAAAAAATTAGGAATGAAAAAGGAGAGATTACAACAGATAGTGCAGAAATACAAAGGATTATAAGAGACTACTATGATAAGAAAGCTGTAGTACACATACACAATGGAGTATTACTCAGTCATTAAAAAGAATACATTTGAATCAATTCTAATGAGGTGAATGAAACTGGAGTCTATTACACAGAGTGAAGCAAGCCAAAAAGAAAAGCATCGATACTATATAATAACACATAGATAAGGAATTTAGAAAGATGGCAACGATAACCTTGTATGAGAAACAGCAAAAGAAACACAGATGTATAGAACAGTCTTTTAGACTCTGTGGGAGAGGGCAAGGGTGGGATGATTTGGGGGAATGGCATTGAAATATGTATATTATCATATGTAAAATGAATTGCTGATCCAGGTTCGATGCATGATACAGGATGTTTGGGGCTTGTGGACTGGGACGACCCAGAGGGATGGTATGCGGAGAGAGGTGAGAGGGAGGTTCAGGATGGGAAACACATGTACACCCACAGCAGATTCATGTCAATGTATGGTAAAACCAATACAATATTGTAAAGTAAATAGCCGCCAATTAAAATAAATAAATTTATATTAAAAAATAAAAATAAAAATCCACATGTATTATAACATAGAAAAAGAAAAAAGGAGAGAGACTACTATAAATGACTATAAGGCAATGAAATAGAAAACCTGGAAGAAATGGATGGGCCCTTAGAAAAGTTCAGTCTTTTAAGACTGAACCAGGAAGAAATAGAAATTATGAACAACCCAATTACAAGAACTGAAATTGAAGCTGTGATCAAAAATCTCCCAAAAACAAAAGCCCAGGACAAGATGGCTTCACAGGGGAATTCTATCAAACATTTAGACAAGAGATAATGCCTATCCTTCTAAAACTCTTTCAAAAAATTTCAGAGGAAGGAAGATTTACAAACTCATTCTATGTGGCCAACATCACCCAGATACCAAAATGAGACAAAGACAACACAAAAAAAGAAAACTACAGGCCAATATCACTGATGAACATAGATGCAAAAATCCTCAACAAAATTTTAGCAAACAGAATTCAGCAACACATCAAAAAGCTCATACACCATGATCAAGTTGGGTTTATTCCAGGGATGCAAGGATTTTTCAATACGTGGAAATCAATCAATATGACACACCATATTAATAAATTGAAAGATAAAAAACATATGATCATCTCAATAGATGCAGAGAAAGTCTTTGACAAAATTCAGCACCTATTTATGATTAAAACTCTTCAAAAAATGGGGATAGAAGGAACATTCCTCAACATAGTAAAGGCCATATATGATATGGAGAAGGCAATGGCACCCCACTCCAGTACTCTTGCCTGGAAAATCCCATGGACAGAGGAGCCTGGTAGGCTGCTGTCCATGGGGTCGCTAAGAGTCAGACACGACTGAGTGACTTCACTTTCACTTTTCACTTTCATGCATTGGAGAAGGAAATAGAAACCCACACCAGTATTCTTGCTTAAAGAATCCCTAGGATTGGTGAGCCTGGTGGACTGCTATCTATGGGGTCACATGCCTACAGCAAACATTATTCTTAATGGTGAAAAACTGAAAGCATTCCCCCTAATATCAGGAATTAGATAAGGGTGTCCACTTTAACCACTATTATTCAACATAGTTCTGGAAGTCCAGAATCAGAGAAGAAAAAGAAATAAAAAGAAACCAGATCAGAAAAGAAGAAAATCTCTCACTGTTTGCAGATGAAGTGATACTGTACAGAGAAAACCTTAAAGATAATATCAGAAAATTACTAGAGCTTATCACTGAATTTAGCAAAATTGCAGGATACAAAATCAATACACACAAATCACTTGCATTTCTATATACTAACAATGAAAAATTAGAAAGAGTAATTAAGGAATCAATCCCATTCACCACTGCAACAACAACAACAACAAAATTAAATATCTAGGAACAAACTTACCTAAGGAGACAAAAGAACTGTACACAGAAAATCATAAGGCACTAATGAAAGAAATTAAACATGACATAAACAGATGGAGAGATATTCCACGTTCCTGGGTACGAAGAATCAATATTGTGAAAATATCTATACTACCAAATTCAGTCTACAGATTTAATGCAATCCCTATCAAATTACAAATAGCTCTTTTTCAGAGCTAGAACAAAAACTTTCACAATTCACATGGAAACACAGAAGACCCCAAATAGCCAAAGCAGTCTTGAGAAAGAAGGATGGAGCTGGAAGAATCAACCTTTCTGACTTCAGATTATACTACAAAGCTACAATCATCAAGACAGTTTGGAACTGGCACAAAAATAGAAATATACACCATTGGAACAAGATAGAAAGCCCAGAAATAAACCCATGTACCTAAGGCTACCTTATTTTTGACAGAGGAGGCAAGAATATATTATGGGGCAGACAGTCTCTTCAATAAATAGTGCTGGGAAAACTGGACAGTTCAGTTAGTTCAGTTGCTCAGTCATGTCCAATTCTTTCTGACCTCATGACTCACAGCACGCCAAGCTTCCTGTCCATCACTAAATCCTAGAGTTCACTCAGACTCATGTCCATCCAGTCAGTGATGCCATCCAGCCATCTCATCCTCTGTCATCCCCTTCTCCTGCCCCCAATACCCCCCAGCATCAGAGTCTTTTCCAATGAGTCAACGCTTCACAGGAGGTGGCCAAAGTACTGGAGTTTCAGCTTTAACATCATTCCTTCCAAAGAAATCCCCAGGGCTGATCTCCTTCAAAATGGACTGGTTGGATCTCCTTGCAGTCCAACAAGAGTATTCTCCAACACCACACTTCAAAAGCAGCAATTCTTTGGCATTAGGCCTTCTTCACAGTCCAACTCTCACATCCATAGATGACCANTTTAACATCATTCCTTCCAAAGAAATCCCCAGGGCTGATCTCCTTCAAAATGGACTGGTTGGATCTCCTTGCAGTCCAACAAGAGTATTCTCCAACACCACACTTCAAAAGCAGCAATTCTTTGGCATTAGGCCTTCTTCACAGTCCAACTCTCACATCCATAGATGACCACAGAAAAAACCATAGCCTTGACTAGATGGACCTTAGTTGTCAAAGTAGTCTCTGCTTTTAAATATGCTATCTAGGTTGGTCATAACTTTTCTTCCAAGGAGTAAGCGTCTTTTCATTTCATGGCTGCAGTCACTATCTGCAATGATTTTGGAGCCCAGAAAAATAAAGTCTGACACTGTTTCCACTGTTTCCCCATCTATTTCCCATGANATTTATTATAATATTTTGGTTCCACAAGTGAAACTACTATGTTACCTCAAGCTTTTAATAACAAAAGTTAATATCTGCCTGTATTAAAATAAGACTTTCATTCTTCTTTCTTTTTTGCAGTAATTCTTATTCATCTTTTTTGTTTGTTTGTTATGGTTGTTATAACATACAAAATCTGGCCTTTATTACTACAAGGCTATAAATTCAAAATCGAGGCTATTTATCTATAAAGTGTATAAAGTCAACATTCTGCTGAAATTGTTGAAACCAGACTGAGTTAGACTTTTTTTTTTTTTTTCCAAAAATGTAGGACCCAAAATACATAATTTGAAAGAGACAGCACTAGTTGCACTTTACACTAAATAAGCAGTTTTGGTATGCTTATCATATAAATACTCTGCTAAACATATACTTGTGAGTCTGGTTTAGGTTAGGAAAAGATCTATATCAACTAAATGAATCTGCTTCTGCTGATGTATTCAAAAAGAGTTTAAATTATAAATGTTACTCCTACATAGAACTGGAATTTTTAACATCAGCTGCAATTCAAAGAATTTCATTTTAAATAGATTTTCATGATACCCTCCTTAACTATCCAGATTTTAAAGACTTTATTTGCTAGGTGTTTTATGCCAACAATTAGTACTTACTACAAAGGCTCCAGTTAAACTCTTTGGCAAACAATTTATGAGTGCTTACTGTTTTCTTCATTAATCAATAGTTTCACCAGTATACATTATTTAATTTCCCAGAGACACTATAAATGGGCTTCCCTGGTGACTCAGTGGTAAAGAATCTGCTTGGAATGCAGGAGACATGGGTTCATTTCCTGACTTGGAAAGATCTGCTGGAGAAGGAAATAGCAATGCACTCCAGTGTTCTTGCCCGGGAAATCCCAAGGACAGAGGACTCGATGGGCTACAGTCCATGGGGTCTCAAAAGAGTCTAAAACAACTTACTGACTAAACAACAGCAATGACAAAAAACTCTAAAGATTGGATACAGATATTAATAGTAACATACATGTATATGGAGATACAATATTGACGGATATCATAGCTATAGGGATATTATCATTTTTCTTACACTGACTTTTATGTATAGACTCTTTACAGAAGAGATAAAAGAAAACAAGTTCATAAATGAGTCCTCATTAGTGGAACATATTTAAGGTTGTATATTTAAAAAATAGAACACCTTCACTTGAAAGTAACATGTTCAACCACAGACACAGTTGAGGCATGAAACTTAGGTTTTAATTAGATTATGTTGGACAATGACACTAAGATTAAGCACATCAACTTGAATCTACTTGCTGTTTTNACTCTTTACAGAAGAGATAAAAGAAAACAAGTTCATAAATGAGTCCTCATTAGTGGAACATATTTAAGGTTGTATATTTAAAAAATAGAACACCTTCACTTGAAAGTAACATGTTCAACCACAGACACAGTTGAGGCATGAAACTTAGGTTTTAATTAGATTATGTTGGACAATGACACTAAGATTAAGCACATCAACTTGAATCTACTTGCTGTTTTTTAATATCTGAGCATCAATTTTTTCAACTGTACAGTGAAAATAGAATTACTCTAAATAATGGAGGGGTATTTAATATCCAAGAGAAATAAATAAGGCAATTGGAATAAAAAGCTACATAATTAAAGTATGTTTTTAAACCTATAATATGTTTTGTCCTCAAACAGTATTTCAAACGTAATTAGCAAAATATCTAATAATATTTAAAATAACCTTGATACAAGTTCTAAAAGCATCTGTTCTATAAATAATATATTCTAACCAGAAAGAAGTTAAAATAAGCAACTAAGAACAAAACTTCAAAACATAATTTTTACCTTTCCAATAATGCTCTTTTTAAAAATCTATTTTGCCACATTAGGAGGAAAAGACTAACATTTCATACAATGATGAAAAATATGTGACAAAGATATATTTCTTGAACTAAAACAATAAAGCTATAAATAAAATTAGAGAAATCAGAAAAAGTATAATTATAATTATTTCCTTACCTTGTCTCAAAAAAGTAAATACTGCCTAAAGTTTACAAAGCATGTTATGAAGGTAATTCAATATCAAGGAAATATAATGTAAAGAAAA
Organism: Neotragus moschatus; assembly: GCA_006410615.1. Classification (NCBI taxonomy): domain Eukaryota; kingdom Metazoa; phylum Chordata; class Mammalia; order Artiodactyla; family Bovidae; genus Neotragus; species Neotragus moschatus. The sequence goes on from SJYA01002364.1 coordinate 151,131, forward strand.
TATTACTCATTTGGCAATACAATGTACTTATGAAAGGAAGGAAAAAATAGTATAAAGTTAGAAACATGCAAACATTTAAAATTATAAAGTGAGAAGAAGTCATGAGAAGATGACCAAGAAAAAGAGCAGAATTGCAAATGGGTATATACCTATATTCTATTCAAGTATTTTCCAGTACCCAGACCAAAAAAATATTTTCTAGGACATTTTGTTTTTTTAAAAAACCATCTCAAATAGGGAATTCTCTGATGGTCCAGTGGTTAGGACTCCACAGTCTTGCTGCCAGGGGCCCAGGTTTGATCCCTGGTCAGGGAACTAAGATCCCACATCACAGTATGGCCAAAAAAAAAAAAAAAAACCCTCAAATAGACAGATATTCTACAGTGATAAGGAAAAGAATTGAAAAAGACTGCAATGACTTAAAACCTTCAACTAAAAGAATATTTCAAGGAACTTTTATAAGGGAATTTCTATTAACTGAATTTATGTGCCCCCCCTGATAAATTTAAATCTAACTCAAGGTGATGGTATTTGGAGGTGGTGCAGGCTGGAGAAGAAAATGGCAACTCACTTCAGTATTATTGCCTGGAGATTCTCGTGGGAAAAGGAGACTGGTGGGCTACAGTCCATGGGGTCGCAAAGCGTCAGACACAACTGAAGTGACTTAGCATGCACGACTCTATGAAAGGCGATTAAGTTATGAAAGCAGTGTTTTGGGGAATGGAATCAGTGCCCTTGTTAAAAAAGACCCCACACCCTTACTCCATTCTCCTCTATTTTAGGACACAGATGGCTCTTTACGAACCAGACACTTGATCTTAAACTTCCTAGCCTTCTAGTTATTCCTAGCCCCCAGAACTGTGAAAAATAGATTTGCTTATTAAAAGTCACCCACTCTATGGTTCCTTATATAAGTCCAAATAGATTAAGAACAAGAATTCTTTCAAAACATAAAGGAATAAATTATTTTTGTGTTCTTCAAATTTGTCAAGAAAACATAGTTTGAAGGGAAAATTCAAATATTTTTCTTCTGCCCAAAAAAACACCCTGACACTAAAATCTGAAGGAAAACACACACGCACACACATATAACAGGCACTCAATGCAATAATTATTGCAAAATGCAATAATAAAAACCCTAAAAAAATGGGTCCCTGCAACAAAAGACTGGGTAGATTTCCACAACTCTACAACATTCACTGCAACAAAGAAGGAAAATGTTCCTTGAGGTTTCTCCCCATCTCCTCTATGTAACGAAATTCTTAATGTATTAGAAGGGAAAAAAAAAAAGATATTGTTTCCTATCGGGAATTCATCATAACCCATTTTAGATATAGGAAGAAAACAGAGTACAATCTGTTGAAATAAAGTGTGTGTGGAAGACTCATCCTGAGATACATTTTAAAAATAAAAAAAGTGGAAAAATGTTGATGTTGTAAGAGAAACTGAGAAACCTGTCTATGTCAGATGCAGAGCAACTGAGTCCTACACACTGCTTGGGAGAATACAGAATGCTACAGCCCTTGAAAAAAATGATTTGCTTGTTTTTTATAAAGTTAAACATATACTTATGCCATTAACAGAAGAATGACATCTCCCTGCCTCCCCTTCAAAAAGATCCACTCCCTAAGCCTTGGAACCTGTCAATATGTTACATGGAAAGGAGGAATTTAAGTGATGGATGGAATTGCTTGCTAATCAGTTGACCTTAAAGTAAGACTATTCTGCTTTATATGGTGACCCAATATAATCGCAGACTTCCTATAAAGTGAGAGATAGAGGCAGAAGAGGAGGTCAGGGTAAGAGAAAAATTTGAAGATGTTGGTTTTGAAGGAGAAAGCAGCCAGTAGAAAAAGGAAGGCAGATGGAAAAAAGAGAATTTTCCCCTAGTGCCCCAGAAAGAATGCAGCCCTGTTGACATCGTGATTTTAGCGAGGGGAACCTTATTTTGACTTCTGACCTCCAGAAATACAAAATAATCTTTTTTTCTGCTTTGCTACATGTATAGTAATTTGTTATTAGAGCAATAGAAAACTAATTCATCACATGGCCCAGGAATCTGCACTCCAAGATATTTAGCCAAGAAAAATAAAAGAATTTTCACACAAAAAAGCTGTATATGATTCTTTATAGCAATGTTATAAATAATCATCAGAACTGAAAATAAACCAAAAGTTCTTCAGTCAAAGGATGGATAAAAATTTGGTGATGTATCTGTACAATGAAATATTATTCAGGTAAAAAAAAAGGAAACATACCAAAATCTTGACTGAATGCCAAATACATTTTAATAACTATAAAAAAGAAAAAATATTGTATAATTCCATGTATGTAACATGCTGAAAAAGGCTAAACTACACAGGTGGGGAGTAGACCAGGAACTGTAATTAGATAAACAACAAAAGGAGGTAAAAAATTGAGCAACAGGAAAAAAAATACTTTTTGTGCATTTTCAAAAACAAAAATAATAAACTCTTTACAATAGTAAAATAATATGCCTGCATTTTATTACTTACTAAACTTATTTTTTATATTTAAATTATATACATAACACACCATATATGTGTACTATATTAATATATAAGGTATATATATATGGGCTTGCCTGGTGGTTCAGNAAAAAAATACTTTTTGTGCATTTTCAAAAACAAAAATAATAAACTCTTTACAATAGTAAAATAATATGCCTGCATTTTATTACTTACTAAACTTATTTTTTATATTTAAATTATATACATAACACACCATATATGTGTACTATATTAATATATAAGGTATGTATATATATATGGGCTTGCCTGGTGGTTCAGACAGTAAATAATTTACCTGCAAGGAGAAGACCCAGGTTCAATTTCTTGGTGGGAAAGATCCCCTTGAGAAGGAAATGGGAACCAACTCTAGTATTCTTGCCTGGAGACTTCCATGGACAGAGGAGCCTGGTGGTCTACAGTCCAAGGAGTTTCAAATAGTCAGTCTAACACTCACTTTATTTATTGTTTTTATAGATATATATATGTGTGTGTGTGTACACACACACACAATAAATTTAAAATTCTATCTGGTCATTGCTCTCTGTTTCTGGCTCATGGCTTCAAAACCCCTTGGAATTTCCTGATAGGTGTATCTCCTTTATGCTAATGAAGTGACTGGATGTCCCTAGATAGCTTTATTTTGGAAGTGGTCACTAGAAAGACCAACTACAGGATTAGAATGTTGGAACTCTGGACCCAACCAATATCTTGGGAGGGGAGGAGGTCTGATGATTGAGTTTAGTCACTTGACCACTGAATAAATCAATCATGCCTACGTAATGAGATCCGAATACAAGTTATGTACATCAGCACTCTGTGGAGTTTCCTTGTTTTTGTCACTGATTTTCTGTGAAGATGATGTGCCCAGATTCCACAGGAGAGGGGATAGAAACTCCAAGCTCAGGACTTCCCCAGATATTGCTAAATGCATCCATTCTACCTGGCTGTATTTGAGTTGCATCCTTGAGAACAGCATTTTTAGTGACTTCTGTGTCATTTTTTGAATCTGAAAAACATATAGGAAGTAGAAGTTCAGAGGCTTGAGGAAATCCCAAATTTGCAGGTGGCATCTGAAATGGNTCCCCAGATATTGCTAAATGCATCCATTCTACCTGGCTGTATTTGAGTTGCATCCTTGAGAACAGCATTTTTAGTGACTTCTGTGTCATTTTTTGAATCTGAAAAACATATAGGAAGTAGAAGGTCAGAGGCTTGAGGAAATCCCAAATTTGCAGGTGGCATCTGAAATGGGGACAATATGTGAAGGATTCTGTTCTAAAGTTGTGGGATCTTCACTAATTCTGGATAGTTAGTATCAAAGAATTGGTGGTAGCATAGTGAACATAAAATGACTTTATTAATAAATTTTAAACTGGTATTACTAGATCTAGTGCATTCTGCAACATACCATAAAATTAAGGTTTTGAATAGTAAAATGAAAACAGATACATTAGTTGAATTTGTTTTACATGTTTTCAAACTAGACCACAATTTGTGAATTTAAAGCATAATAAATGGTATTTAAAATTATTGGCAGAAAAACTCACTAATAGTCATTCTTATAGGAAGTTGGATCCTGAAAACAAACCTTGCAGGAAAATAAATTATGAGGGCTTAATTTTGAATGTCNAAGGTTTTGAATAGTAAAATGAAAACAGATACATTAGTTGAATTTGTTTTACATGTTTTCAAACTAGACCACAATTTGTGAATTTAAAGCATAATAAATGGTATTTAAAATTATTGGCAGAAAAACTCACTAATAGTCATTCTTATAGGAAGTTGGATCCTGAAAACAAACCTTGCAGGAAAATAAATTATGAGGGCTTAATTTTGAATGTCAGAATAAAATTATAAATTATTAGGAGCATAAGTCTGAACTCATTCATAACCTCAGTGATGGAAATCTTTCTAAAGAGGATATAAATATCAAGAATCAGAAATTAAAGAATTATTCAATTTACTCCATAAAAATTTAAAATTTCTGCTTAACAAAAATTGCTATAAATGTGGGAAAATGATAAAATTAAGATACTTTTAAAGTAGATCACATAAAGCTGATTAATTAAAATGGAAATATTTTACTTATTAATAATAAACAAAAGATAAATAACCAAGTATATGGACAGTTAATCACATAAAAGAAATAAAAGTATCCACAGAATCCATGCTATTAGGTTCATCGTTCAAGATAACTAACTAAAACAAACCAAATAACAAAGGGAATTTCTTTTTCTTCCAAATAAGGGCAGAGGTTAAAATATTTGATAATGCTTAGCATTTGCAAATTCATAGACCAAAGTAGGATCTCCTCTTCAACTTTTTAGAGCTATGATCACCTATATGGCAGCCATTAGACAAATGTGACTATTAAAAATTAATTAAAATTGAATAAAATTTAAAAACCAGTTCTTCAGTCATTACTAGTGATATTTTAAACCATATGTGGATAGAGTTTATATTACCAGACAATACAGATTCATAGGACCTTTTCACTGGCATAGAGTGCTCTTTTGGAAAGCGCTATTTTAGAGAACAATTTAATTGTATTAAAATTAAAGACACACACATAGAGGGCTCCCCAGTGACTCAGCAGGTCAAGAATCCACCTGCAGTGCAGGAGACACAGGAGATGCGGTTCAAGCCCTGGCTTGGGAAGTCACATAGGCTTCCCCGGTGGCTTATAGGTAGGGAAGCCTTCTGCCAATGCAGGAGACATGGGTTTGATCCCTGGTGAGGAAGATCCCCTGGAGAAGAAAACCCACCCCAGTATTCTTGCCTGGGAAATGTCATGGACAGAGGAACCCACAGGGTGACAAAGAGTCAGATATGACTGACCACACAAGCACAGCAGACACACAAAGAACAAACAAATGTACACACAGCATCTTCACTATTGACTATTCACTATTAGTGATAATATTCACTAATAGTAAAGCAAATTCACTATTGACTATTTCTTATATAGCTTCAGTCTCAAAATTACATTAAGTTCTATGAAGATGATCTTTAATATTACTATCACAATATTATTTGTGGTAGTAAAACATAGAAAACAATTCAAAGAACATGTAAGGGAGTAATTAAATACAGTATGGCATCCCAAAACAAATAGATTATTTTTCGAATGTTAAAATGAATGTACTTGTGATAACTGGAAAATAATACTACTGTGGAGAGGGCTTTTGGTTGAGAAGACTTCTTCTTCTTTTTTTTTTTTTTTCATTTTGTAAGTTTCTGCCCAACTGGAGTTATTTACTTTATGTGTGTGCCCCTTTCACACAAATAAATTGATAAGAAATATAAATAATGACTCTGGAAATAAATTAACAAATAAAAACCATATTGATTCAGCCAAAGGGATTATTGAAACTGATGAAGCAAACTTTATATTAAGCCAAAAATCATGTGACTATGAATTGTAAGACAATTATTCATGCCATTGATCATAAAGTATCCTTCTGCTTATTGGTAGAATGTATGTCTTGTTGGATATTGATTTTGAGATCCCCACCAAATTTACATGTATACTTGAGAACTCAAACATTTTAGTCCTTATTGAAAACTTGAGCTAAACTTTTCATCAAACCCACTGATTACTTTAAAGATATTCTTGAGAACTACAAAACCAGAGTTACAGCAGAACTACCATAGGCAGCCTCTGACAGGTAAGTTCATGGAAGTTAGAGCCCATAATAATACCATTCTGGGCTTCCCTGGTGGCTCAGACAGAAACAAATTCCCCTACAATGCAGGAGACCTGGGTTCCATCCTTGAGTCAGGAAGATCCCCTAGAGAAGGGAATGGCAACCCACTCCAGTATTCTTGTCTGGAAAATTCCATGGACAGAGGAGCCTGGCAGGCTACAGTTCATGGAGTCAAAAAGAGACAAGGCTCAACTGAGCGAATAACCATATAACACCACTCTAGCAGGGAAAAGGGAGAAGGATCTTATAGCAGAAACCTTGAGTACATGTCCTCAGTAAACTTTAACAATGTAATTTTATTCCCCAAAAGACTGTTATAAATGTATATTTATAGATGGCTGGCTTGACTGGTTTTTGTTATAAAGGATTTACTTGTTTTATTTGAGCAGCTGCTTTGGTTCTTTGATCTTTAGGGTAAAAGAAGGGGGGTAATACACTGGGGACTGTTGATCAATATGCCTATTACTTTATGCTGAAAGAAAGAAAATTGACAATTAGATTTGAAAAGAAACCTATTTCAGCAATACAATTTTATACATTCCCAGATTTAACTAAATTTTTCATTGCTCTGCTGTCACCCAACAACACTTTAAATCCAGAAATAATTTTATGGATATGTTTGAATCATGATATATGAGATACAATATTGAGGTAAATGTATTACTCTAGAGCTCTGCATGCCTGGTGAAGGCAATTTTATTTCATTTCATTCTGACTGTCCAAAAGTATTTTTTTCAGTGAAACTGACATTTAATGTTGTAATTTTATATCTGATCAATGAAGCTTTTATTTATATCAAGGGCTTTCATGATGAGAAAATAAAAGTTACAATTTACATCTCCTTCTCTCCTATCAGGGCATATTTTCCAGGAATGACTTTCCACATCAATTCAATTTAAAACATTATTGGAATCAGTGAATGAGTGAGTGAATGAATGAATGAATATACAATGTCTTAGTATAGAACTTCAAATTTCTTAGGTCGACTGCTAAGTTAAAATGTCAGAATCAGCTCCTATCACTTCAACAATGTCATTCTTGCTCAATATTTCTTCTCATTATATCTATTAAAGCAACCTTAATTCTCAGTTTACTTAGTCATTCCAACAGCATCACATAAAAGTGACATTTTTCTTAAGCCTTGAAATTTATTATTTCTTGGTTTCATGATCTTAACCAGTCATCTATATGTTCCTTCACAATCACTTTTTTAGACTGTCTTTGTAATAACTGACATGTGAATACCTGTTGAAAAAGGTTAATTCCAATACTGTCTTATTACCTATGCTCCCACTCACATTCTTCTTCAAGCTGATCTTATCCACTCTTTTAACAGTAAATGTCATCATTATCCCGATAATTCACTTCACTATATATCCACTTCCAAATCCTTAAGTCCAAAATCATAGATTCAAGATTTAGTTACTTTGCAACTATACTGAGATTTCTCACCATTATCTTTAATCATGCATCTTCAAAAATGAAAGTTTACCTTTCTTCATTCAACATTCTTCCTCCACTATTAATACTCATTTCTTTAAATTGTACATCCATATCCCCATGTGCTCCAGACAAAAAAAAGTTAATATCATCATAGAAATCTATTCTTCAGATCATACACACATTTTCTTTATTCCATGCCTCTAATATGTCCATGTTTTATCACCTTTATGATACACAACCTTACAAAAACACATTATCTTTTACCTAAATTTCAAACTCTCCTTTTAGTAACAGTTTTGCTGCTATTCAGGTTTTCTTTATGGGTCCTAATATAAGCAAGGATTAGTTAGTTTTTTTAACCATTATAACTCAATATTCTAAACTTAAGAGTTCAGTTTAGTTCTGTTGCTCAGTCATGTCTGACTCTTTGCAACCCCATGAACTGTACCACACCAGGCCTCCTTGGCCATTACCAATTCCTGGAGTTTTCTCAAACTCATGTCCATTGTGCCGGTGATGCCATCCAACCATCTCAACCTCTGTCGTCCCCTTCTCCTCCTGCCTTCAATCTTTCCTTAACATCAAGGTCTTTTCAAATGAGTCAGCTCTTTGCATGAGGTGGCCAAAATATTGGCGTTTCAACATCAGTCTTTCCAATGAACACTCAGGATTGATTTCCTTTAGGATGGACTGGTTGGATCTACTTGCAGTCCAAAGGACTCTCAAGAGTCTTCTCCAAAACCACAATTCAAAAGCATCAATTCTTCAGCGCTCAGCTTTCTTTATAGTCAAACTCTCACATCCATACATGACTACTATCCTTGACTAGATGGACCTTTGTTGACAAAGTAATGTCTCTGCTTTTGAATATGCTTTCTGGGTTGGTCATAACTTTTCTTCCAAGGAGTAAGCATCTTTTAATTTCATGGCTGCAGTCACCATCTGTAGTGATTTTAGTTCAGTTCAGTCGCTCAGTCGTGTCCGACTCTTTGTGACCCCATGAATCGCAGCACACCAGGCCTCCCTGTTCATCACCAACNGCATCCATACATGACTACTATCCTTGACTAGATGGACCTTTGTTGACAAAGTAATGTCTCTGCTTTTAAATATGCTTTCTGGGTTGGTCATAACTTTTCTTCCAAGGAGTAAGCATCTTTTAATTTCATGGCTGCAGTCACCATCTGTAGTGATTTTAGTTCAGTTCAGTCGCTCAGTCGTGTCCGACTCTTTGTGACCCCATGAATCGCAGCACACCAGGCCTCCCTGTCCATCACCAACTCCTGGGGTTCACTCAGACCCACACCTATCAAGTCAGTGATGCCATCCAGCCATCTCATCCTCGGTCGTCCCCTTCTCCTCCTGTCCCCAATCCCTCCCAGCATCAGAGTCTTTTCCAATGAGTCAACTCTTCGCATGAGGTGGCCAAAGTACAGAGCTTAGCTTCAGCATCATTCCTTCTTGGAGCCCCCTAAAATAAAGTCTGACACTGTTTCCACTGTTTCCCCATCTATTTCCCATGAAGTGATGGGACCGCATGCCATTATCTTCATTTTCTGAATGTTGAGCTCTAAGCCAACTTTTTAACTCTCCTGTATATTAAGTGTGGCCAAATACTTCTTTTGCCCAAGCCAACAGTATTTGATGGAAGTGACAACATGCTTGTCTTAAGGCAAAGAGTTAGGGATCTTTGAATGTTTCTACACACCCTTTATCAGCATCTTTGTGCTTCTGCTATTATATCTGCCATGAGAAGAACATTCTTCTGGTAGCTGAACTGACAGATGAATTTTCTAAACATCATGTTTAATGTGAGGAAGATAAAACAGTATCAAATTTTGCAAATGAATTCACAGAACTTAATTTCTCTTTGTCCTGCCCACAACTACCTACAGTTCACCAGGCTGTCCCAAGTATAGAGATAATTCATTTTAGTTTAGCTTTATATGTATATATATGTGTGTATATATATATTATATTATATATGTATAAAATAGCTACACCATTGGTATGCAGGTAATATCAATGCATGACACATAGTAGACATAAAAATCATAGAAAAGAATTAGCTATTAGAAATAAATCAATTATTTAAGATAGTTTACTTACTTTAGTATTTTCCAAGTTTTATTTGTACATTTTAGTACTGTAATACAGGCAAAATTGAAGACCAGTATTGGACTATGGTAAATTCAGCAATGTAATGTCACTTATGCTCATATGGTTTCTGGTAAGAATTATTCTAAATGTCATGCTCGATCAAGCTATAATATCAATTATTATAAAGTTCTCTTTGCATACACAAGAAAATATAATACCATGAGTCTAAAATGTTTTGGAAACAATTTCATAAGAGACAGAAACTTTTATAACGTCACCCTCCTGTGCATTGAAAGTCACAGTATTAAAATTAGTGATTTTTCTGTCTTCTGCTTTCCTATGTTAAACAAAAAACATAGGATTCCAAAAGGAAAGGATTCTTCAGAAAGAAGATATTTTTTCTTTATTTTTAAATTTAGTTCCTGGTTCTGAATATGATAACAAAGGCTCTATATGGGAAGGATGGGGTGTG
>SJYA01002364.1:168861-216562 GCA_006410615.1 Neotragus moschatus
ACACACACACACACACACACACACACACACACACACACTTTCTTCAAAGCCCCATTTTACACACAAAAACATAGAAACACATGCCTGTGACCACAAAATAGAATCTACAACTCAGATAACTTCATAATAGCTATCAGTGAGGTTTCCAATTAATATCAGGTCACACAAATGCTTATATTTTAATAGGAAGGTAAAAATTCTAAAAGTGATTGATCTAAAAGGGAACATTAGATTTCAATGTACAAGTTAGATTTAGGAAAGGCAGAAATTAAAATATGCTTTCTCCTTGGAAGAAAAGCTATGACAAAACTAGATAGCGTATTAAAAGGCAGACATCACTTTGCCAACAAAGGCCTGTATAGTCAAAGCTATGGTTTTTCCAGTAGTCATGTATGAATATGAAAGTTGGACCATAAGGAAAGATGAGCACCAAAGAATTGATGCTTTTGAAATGTGGCGTTGGAGAAGACTCTTGAGAGTCAGGTGGACAGCAAGAAGATCAAATCAGTCAATCCTAAAGGGAATTAACCCTGAATATTCATTAAAAGGACTGGTGCTGAAGTTGAAGCTCCAATATTTTGGCCACCTGATGTGAAGGTCTAACTCATTGAAAAAGACGCTCATGCTGGGAAAGACTGAGGGTGGGAGAAGAAGTGGAAGACAGAGGGTGAGATTTTTGGATGGCACCATCAACTCAATGGACACAATTATGAGCAAACTCAAAAGGAGACAGTGAAGGACAGGAAAGCCTGGTGTGCTACAAACATGGAGTTGCAAAGAGTCTGACATGACTGTGCTGCTGCTAAGTCACTTCAATCGTGTCCAACTCTGTGCAACCCCATACATGGCAGCCCACCAGGCTCCCTGTCCCTGGGATTCTCCAGGAAAGAACACTGGAGTGAGTTGCCATTTCCTCCTCCAATGTATGAAAGTGAAAAGTGAAGTCGCTCAGTCATGTCTGACTCTTTGCGACCCCATGGACAGCAGCCTACCAGGCTCCTCCGTCCATGGGATTTTCCAGGCAAGAGTACTGGAGTGGGGTGCCATTACCTTCTCCGATTACTGTGCTACTGAACAACAACTAAGAAGAACCAGAGATCAAACTGCCGACACAGGTTGAATCATAGAAAAAAGCAAAGAATTCCAAAATAACATCTACTTCTGCTTCATTGACCTGCTAAAATTTTTGACTGTGTGGATCACAACAAACTGTGGAAAATTCTTAAAGAGATGGGAATATCAGACCACATTGCCTGTCTCCTGATAAACCTGTATGTGGGACAAAAAGCAACAGTTAGAACTGGACATGGAACAACGGACTGGTTCAAAACTGTGAAAGGAGTATGTCAAGGTTGTATATTGTCACTCTGCTTATTTAACTTATATGCAGAGCACATCATATGAAATGCTGGGCCAGAAGACTCACAAGCTGGAGTCAAGATTGCTGGGAGAAACATCAACAACCTCAGATATGCAGATGATATCACTTTAATTACAGAGAGTGAAGAAGAACTAAAGAGCTTGTTGATGAGGGTGTAGGAGGAAAGTAAAAAGGCTAGTTTAAAATCAACATTCAAAGAAAAAAAAAAAAAGAAGATCATGGCATCTAGTCATATCACTTCATGGCAAATAGATGGGGGAAAAAGTTGAACAGTGTCAGATTTCATTTTCTTGGGCTCCAGAATCACTGTAGACATTGACTGCAGTCATGAAATTAAAAGACACTTGCTCCTTGGAAGAAAAGCTATGACACACCCAGACAGTGCATTAAAAAGCAAAGACATCACTTTGCCGACAAAGGTCCATATAGTCAAAGCTATGTTTTTCCGGCAGTCACATATGGGAATGAGAGCTGAACCATAAAGAAGGCAGAGCACCAAAGAATTGGGGCCTTTGAACTGTGGTGTTAGAGTCTTGTGGACTGCAAGGAGATCAAACCAGTCATTCCTAAAGGACATCAACACTGAATATTCATTAGAAGGACTGGTGCTGAAGCAGTACTCCAATACTTTAGCCACTTTATGTGAAGAGCTGACTCACTGGAAAAGACCATGATGCTAGGAAAGAGGGCAAGAGAAAAAGTGGGTGATAGAGGATGAGATGGTTGGATGCCATCACTGACTCAATGGACATGAGTTTGAGCAAACTCAGGGAGACAGTGAAGGACAGGGAGGACTGGTGTGCTACAGTTCATGAGTTTGCAAAGAGCTGGACTTGACTTAGCAGCAGACACAACTTAGTGACTGAACAGCAACAACAGCACTAGAGTTTCAAATTTATCTTTTCTCCTTAACTTCACCCACATTTAGTAGACTTTTTTTTTTTAACTTTTTTAGTTTGTTTTGTTGTATGATGGCTCTGTGTTTTAAATTTTCTCTCCAGTTGTTATCAGTGAGACCAATCATCATTTCATATATTTAATTTCCACTTGGATTGCACAACAGTTATTCAACTCTTTCATTTGTTTTTTCACTGGGTTTCCTACGTGTTTTTCCTTATATATATCATTTGGTCACCTATTACTTTGTTGACTATATTGGTAACCTATATCTTCTCTGACTTTCATTGTTAACCCTATTTTTATATTCTTTGATGGACAATGTCTTAATTTCATGATATACAATTTTTATACTTTCTATCTCATTTTCTTTTGTTAGTAGGTTATATAGGATTTTGGCACAACGTTGAAAAGCAATGTTTAGAGGCAACATCCTTGCCATGTTCCTGAACTTGAAGAATAGATTCAAATTTCTCAGTGGTAAGTATACTGTGAATGCTGTTAGATATTAGTTATTAAGTTCAGGAATTTTCTCTCTATTCCAAATTATTAGAAGTTTTACCATGAATGAATGCTTCATTTTGTCAAATATTTTTGTACATTTATTGTTATAATAATGTGATTTTCTTTTTTAGCTTCTTGATGTGATGATTACATTAACTGATTTCTGAATGTTGAACCAGCCTTTCATACATGAGATAAATCCAATTTGATCACAATATACATATATATAAATATTTTTTAAACTTTGTTGAGCTTTTTAGCCAATATCTTGTTAAGAATTTTTGCATCTATGCTTATGAAAGCTATTGGAATGTAGTTTTCTTTTAGTATTTTACTTTGTTTTGGTATTAGAGTTACACAATGAAAGGGGCTTCCCCGGTGGAGCAGTGGTAAAGAATCTGCCTGTAATGCAGACTTGGGTTCCATCCCCTGGAGGAGGACAGGGCAACCTACTCCAGTATTCTTGCCTGGAAAATCCCATGGACAGAGGAGCCTGGAGGGCTATAGTCCAGAGACTCCCAAAGAGTCAGACACAACTGATCTACTGAACACACGGAATGCAATAAAATCTACCCTCTGGTGAGTAGACTTTTAAAGCACTAGACTTTTCTAGGTTTAGTGCTTTCTGTTTTGAAATGTTACTAATGATTGATTCAACTGCTTTAATAGATATAGGCTTATTCAGATTGCATATTTGTTCTTGTGCTTTGTGGGTAGGATTTCTTCTCTTGTCCATTTGNGACACAACTGATCTACTGAACACACGGAATGCAATAAAATCTACCCTCTGGTGAGTAGACTTTTAAAGCACTAGACTTTTCTAGGTTTAGTGCTTTCTGTTTTGAAATGTTACTAATGATTGATTCAACTGCTTTAATAGATATAGGCTTATGCAGATTGCATATTTGTTCTTGTGCTTTCTGGGTAGGATTTCTTCTCTTGTCCATTTGTTTTCCATAATATCTAATTTACCCTTTAGAGCTCACAGCATATGAATCATGGTTCATTTGTTTAATGCTGACTCAATGAACATTTTAAAATTCCTGGTTCAGTAATATCAAAATCCTGGCATTACCTGGGTCTGGTATCCATCCTTGCTCTATTTCTTCATATTTTGTTTTTTTCACCCTATAGTATGTCTTACAATCTTTTATTAATAGTTTCACATGATCTACAGAAACTACTATGAATAGGCTTTTTGGAATTTGGTGTTAAGAGGAGACCTGCCATAGTCCTACCATTAGGTCTCAGTCTTCTAGTAAGCCTGTGCCTCTGGACTGTGAATGTCACACATATATTTCTCTTTTACCTCCCTCTCCTTCTAGGTGGGGAGCTGGCTAACATGGCTGAATTTAGATATTTTCCTTCTTTTACACCTAAAATCTAGATGGGGCTGGAGTTCCTCCAGGGAAGTGAGTTCTGATAAAATACTTTTGAAGGCATGCCTTGGCTTCACTGGTGGCTCAGTGGTAAAGGATCTACCTCCAATGCAGGAGACCTGGGTTTGATCCTTGGATCGGGAAGATCCCCTGGAGAAGAGAATGGTACCCACTCCAGTATTCTTGCTCAGAGAATCCCATGGACTGAGAAGCCTAGTGGGTTACAGTCCAAGCAGGTTGAAAGAGTTGGACACAATTGAGTGACTTTCACTTTCACTTCACTTGCTATGAACAGGAGGTTAGTTATTTCAAAATGGCTGCTCTTCCCTATCCCCTACTGGAATCAGGAGGGGACTCTTCTTCAGTCTTCATAGCGAGAGTCTGGTAGGGTTCCTGAATGTATTAATAAAAGTCATAAAAGTATGCAGATCCACCAAGACTGACTTCTTCTGAAATGTTTAATTCTCGAACTTGTTCACATTGAGCCTCCAGAAATTCATCAATTACAGTTAAGGTATTCTTACTTTGTTACTGGGTCTTTCAGAAGTTTTAGTTCTTGGACTTCTGCTCAGGTAAATTAAGAGTTTTTGTACTCATCTGGTGGTATCTCTAACTTTGCAATTAGCTCTTTGCCCTGTGACCTGATTTGTTTCTAAAAAGAGTTGCTGCTTTTTCAGTTTGTTAAGGTCTTTACTTGTTATTAGGATGAAGTGATGACTTCCAAGCTTCTTACCAAAAGTCTCCGTTTCTCTTATTTTTGCTTGTTGCTTTAATTGACTGCTCCAACATCTGGCAGCTCAGCTCACTCTCTCCAACTCAGCTGGGTTTCTGACAAATTGGTGCTGTGAGCAGGGTAGCTGATTAACACAGTGCCATTTGGAAAGAGATAAAGTCTGAACATTCCTCTGGGATATCACCTTTGGGAGTTGTTAGTAAAGTCCATGGAACATGCTAGAGGGGTGTTAGCAAATCATTTGCAAGAATCTGAGGGTTCCAGGGGCACTTAATGAATAGGTCTTGAAAAGTGCTAGGAGAGTCTATGGGACACTCTACCAGCCACTCCAATGGATCTTGGGGATATTAGCAGAAGCCATGGGGCATTCTTTGAGGATGCCAGAGGATTGTTTTCATAAGCTTTTCAGTTCTAAGGGGGACCATTGGTCTTCCTCATTAGCCTCTGACTCTCCAGTTGAGTTTGTCCAGGTAGTTCCCATTAGAGATCCTACCTAAGGGTTCAGCAACAACAAGTGAAGTGGTTTCCTAACCACCGCCTAGTGCTCTCCATCAGTGGGGTCAGAGACAGTCAGAGGGGATCCTACAAGCGAAACACTCTAAACAGCAGCTGTTGCTGAAGCTGATAAATACCTTGCAGCATAACAAAGTGTTGAAATATAAGGAGGAAAACAAGAAAGATTGAAGAGCTTTTTGGTTTACTTTGCTTAGTATCCTGAAGACCTTAGAGACTTAGTTAGATCTCCTCTGGAAATCTGTCTCTGCTCTAACGAGTCTGCCCTAAAACTATCCAGTGGGAGTTCCAGCGAAGAAACAGCTGTGCACCCCACAGGGTTGTTCCACTCTGCTATCTATTCTCTCCTCTTGCCTCCCCAAAAACCTATAGCCAAATCCAGTCAGATGATCTTAAACCTGACATGGGTTCTGTTTCCTCGTCAGAGGGGTACCAAAGGCCCTTTGCCAAGGTTAGAGTTCAATGGAAAACTAATGAAAAGAAAATTGTACTTCTGGGGCCTCTTAGATACCAGTCCATGGCTAACTGTTTTTCCTGGCACCAAGATGAGGGAAAAACAGATAATACTCTCTTAATTTGAGGCCACTTCACTGGAACCTTTACGAAGACTCAGTATGAGTGGGCTCTTCTAATTGTCAGGGCCCCTGTAGCTAAATATATGAGCGGAATTGATGTATTATCTTTGTACACACACGCTAGCCCTCTGTCTTTGCCCTGATGTAAATGCTATAGTCAGGACCATTATAAAGGGTGTGTGTGAAAGACTGTGAACTTATTTGACTCACTCTGCATAGTCAACAGGCTGCTTTTTACTGGACTAGTGGCAAGCATTCAACAGACATACAAAAGAAGCTCTCCTTCCCCCTCTCCATGGAGATGAGAAATTTGAGTAAAAATTAGCTCTGCTCCTTGTAAGATTTTTGTTCTCTATACACATACTCACCAGAGTGGCCCCCAGGATGACAAGGAAAAATATAACCAGTGAGCAGACCATGCTCACCAAGTAAATGCAGGGACTGACATGTTCTCCACCCCAGAACAAACAGATATGCAAAGAGCTGAATACAGGAGAAGACAGTCCATAGAAATTCAGACACCATCCTAGACTGGGCTCACACACATGGGATGCCACAGTCATCAGAAGCAGCATGGAATAGCTATCCTTGCTGCCAGATCCTGGCCAAGCCAGACATACTGCCCAGGGATAGATGCCATGTCGATCACAGTGAGCCTCCTGTTCTGGCCAAAAGGCTTCACTTGGTCCTGACCACAGTTGAAAGCTTCTATGGGTTTGTCTTAGCCATTCTCAAGCATTTCACTGACTCTGGCCACAGTGTTCAAGCCCTAAAGGATCACTTTTGTTTCCTGTCGGGGTTACCTAAGTCTAGTGTGTTGGTTATTCAGTCGTGTCTGACTCTTTGGATCCCATGGACTGTAGCTTGTCAGGCTCCTCTGTCCAAGAAATTCTCCAGGCAAGAATATTCAGTTCAGTTCAGTCGCTCAGTCGTGNTGCAATAAAATCTACCCTCTGGTGAGTAGACTTTTAAAGCACTAGACTTTTCTAGGTTTAGTGCTTTCTGTTTTGAAATGTTACTAATGATTGATTCAACTGCTTTAATAGATATAGGCTTATGCAGATTGCATATTTGTTCTTGTGCTTTCTGGGTAGGATTTCTTCTCTTGTCCATTTGTTTTCCATAATATCTAATTTACCCTTTAGAGCTCACAGCATATGAATCATGGTTCATTTGTTTAATGCTGACTCAATGAACATTTTAAAATTCCTGGTTCAGTAATATCAAAATCCTGGCATTACCTGGGTCTGGTATCCATCCTTGCTCTATTTCTTCATATTTTGTTTTTTTCACCCTATAGTATGTCTTACAATCTTTTATTAATAGTTTCACATGATCTACAGAAACTACTATGAATAGGCTTTTTGGAATTTGGTGTTAAGAGGAGACCTGCCATAGTCCTACCATTAGGTCTCAGTCTTCTAGTAAGCCTGTGCCTCTGGACTGTGAATGTCACACATATATTTCTCTTTTACCTCCCTCTCCTTCTAGGTGGGGAGCTGGCTAACATGGCTGAATTTAGATATTTTCCTTCTTTTACACCTAAAATCTAGATGGGGCTGGAGTTCCTCCAGGGAAGTGAGTTCTGATAAAATACTTTTGAAGGCATGCCTTGGCTTCACTGGTCGCTCAGTGGTAAAGGATCTACCTCCAGTGCAGGAGACCTGGGTTTGATCCTTGGATCGGGAAGATCCCCTGGAGAAGAGAATGGTACCCACTCCAGTATTCTTGCTCAGAGAATCCCATGGACTGAGAAGCCTAGTGGGTTACAGTCCAAGCAGGTTGAAAGAGTTGGACACAATTGAGTGACTTTCACTTTCACTTCACTTGCTATGAACAGGAGGTTAGTTATTTCAAAATGGCTGCTCTTCCCTATCCCCTACTGGAATCAGGAGGGGACTCTTCTTCAGTCTTCATAGCGAGAGTCTGGTAGGGTTCCTGAATGTATTAATAAAAGTCATAAAAGTATGCAGATCCACCAAGACTGACTTCTTCTGAAATGTTTAATTCTCGAACTTGTTCACATTGAGCCTCCAGAAATTCATCAATTACAGTTAAGGTATTCTTACTTTGTTACTGGGTCTTTCAGAAGTTTTAGTTCTTGGACTTCTGCTCAGGTAAATTAAGAGTTTTTGTACTCATCTGGTGGTATCTCTAACTTTGCAATTAGCTCTTTGCCCTGTGACCTGATTTGTTTCTAAAAAGAGTTGCTGCTTTTTCAGTTTGTTAAGGTCTTTACTTGTTATTAGGATGAAGTGATGACTTCCAAGCTTCTTACCAAAAGTCTCCGTTTCTCTTATTTTTGCTTGTTGCTTTAATTGACTGCTCCAACATCTGGCAGCTCAGCTCACTCTCTCCAACTCAGCTGGGTTTCTGACAAATTGGTGCTGTGAGCAGGGTAGCTGATTAACACAGTGCCATTTGGAAAGAGATAAAGTCTGAACATTCCTCTGGGATATCACCTTTGGGAGTTGTTAGTAAAGTCCATGGAACATGCTAGAGGGGTGTTAGCAAATCATTTGCAAGAATCTGAGGGTTCCAGGGGCACTTAATGAATAGGTCTTGAAAAGTGCTAGGAGAGTCTATGGGACACTCTACCAGCCACTCCAATGGATCTTGGGGATATTAGCAGAAGCCATGGGGCATTCTTTGAGGATGCCAGAGGATTGTTTTCATAAGCTTTTCAGTTCTAAGGGGGACCATTGGTCTTCCTCATTAGCCTCTGACTCTCCAGTTGAGTTTGTCCAGGTAGTTCCCATTAGAGATCCTACCTAAGGGTTCAGCAACAACAAGTGAAGTGGTTTCCTAACCACCGCCTAGTGCTCTCCATCAGTGGGGTCAGAGACAGTCAGAGGGGATCCTACAAGCGAAACACTCTAAACAGCAGCTGTTGCTGAAGCTGATAAATACCTTGCAGCATAACAAAGTGTTGAAATATAAGGAGGAAAACAAGAAAGATTGAAGAGCTTTTTGGTTTACTTTGCTTAGTATCCTGAAGACCTTAGAGACTTAGTTAGATCTCCTCTGGAAATCTGTCTCTGCTCTAACGAGTCTGCCCTAAAACTATCCAGTGGGAGTTCCAGCGAAGAAACAGCTGTGCACCCCACAGGGTTGTTCCACTCTGCTATCTATTCTCTCCTCTTGCCTCCCCAAAAACCTATAGCCAAATCCAGTCAGATGATCTTAAACCTGACATGGGTTCTGTTTCCTCGTCAGAGGGGTACCAAAGGCCCTTTGCCAAGGTTAGAGTTCAATGGAAAACTAATGAAAAGAAAATTGTACTTCTGGGGCCTCTTAGATACCAGTCCATGGCTAACTGTTTTTCCTGGCACCAAGATGAGGGAAAAACAGATAATACTCTCTTAATTTGAGGCCACTTCACTGGAACCTTTACGAAGACTCAGTATGAGTGGGCTCTTCTAATTGTCAGGGCCCCTGTAGCTAAATATATGAGCGGAATTGATGTATTATCTTTGTACACACACGCTAGCCCTCTGTCTTTGCCCTGATGTAAATGCTATAGTCAGGACCATTATAAAGGGTGTGTGTGAAAGACTGTGAACTTATTTGACTCACTCTGCATAGTCAACAGGCTGCTTTTTACTGGACTAGTGGCAAGCATTCAACAGACATACAAAAGAAGCTCTCCTTCCCCCTCTCCATGGAGATGAGAAATTTGAGTAAAAATTAGCTCTGCTCCTTGTAAGATTTTTGTTCTCTATACACATACTCACCAGAGTGGCCCCCAGGATGACAAGGAAAAATATAACCAGTGAGCAGACCATGCTCACCAAGTAAATGCAGGGACTGACATGTTCTCCACCCCAGAACAAACAGATATGCAAAGAGCTGAATACAGGAGAAGACAGTCCATAGAAATTCAGACACCATCCTAGACTGGGCTCACACACATGGGATGCCACAGTCATCAGAAGCAGCATGGAATAGCTATCCTTGCTGCCAGATCCTGGCCAAGCCAGACATACTGCCCAGGGATAGATGCCATGTCGATCACAGTGAGCCTCCTGTTCTGGCCAAAAGGCTTCACTTGGTCCTGACCACAGTTGAAAGCTTCTATGGGTTTGTCTTAGCCATTCTCAAGCATTTCACTGACTCTGGCCACAGTGTTCAAGCCCTAAAGGATCACTTTTGTTTCCTGTCGGGGTTACCTAAGTCTAGTGTGTTGGTTATTCAGTCGTGTCTGACTCTTTGGATCCCATGGACTGTAGCTTGTCAGGCTCCTCTGTCCAAGAAATTCTCCAGGCAAGAATATTCAGTTCAGTTCAGTCGCTCAGTCGTGTCCGACTCTTTGCGACCCCATGAATCCGCAGCACACCAGGCCTCCTTGTCTATCACCAACTCCCAGAATTCACCCAGACTCATGCCCACTACTGCATCGGAAAAAAAAGGCCCAGACTTCAGTTACTGGATATACCATGGACCCTCCATAATGCACATCACCCCCAAGTCATAAAGATGACTTCAAGTTTTAATGTCCTTTGATCAAAGGACAGACTTTAGTAACAATGGGAGAGATCATTTCTGAGATTAGGTTACACAAAAGTTTCCATTTTGCTCTCCCTCTCTTACCTTCTCCTGTTTGACTACTTCCAATATACCTTGATTCATGGACCTAATATTCCAGGTTCCTATAGAATATTGTTCTTAACAGCATCAGACTTTACTTCCATCACCAGTTATATCCATAACTGGGTGTTGTTTTTGCTTTGACTCTGTCTCTTCATTCTTCCTGGAGTTATTTCTCCACTGATCTCCAGTAACATATTGGGCACCTACTCACCTGGGGAGTTCATCTTTTAGTGTCTTATCTTTTTGCCTTTTCATACTGTTCATGGGGTTCTCAAGGTAAGAATATTGAAGTGGTTTGCTATTCTCTTCTCCAGAGGACCACATTCTGTCAGAACTCTCCACTATGACCCATCTGTCTTGGGTGGCCCTACAAGGCTCATAATTTCATTGAGTTACACAAGGCTGTGGTCCATTCGATCAGTTTGATTAGTTTTGTATGACTGTGGTTTTCATTCTGTCTTCCCTTTGATGGATAAGAGTAGAAGGCTTATGAAAGCTTCCTGATGAGATAGACTGACTGAAGGGTAAACTGAGTCTCGTTCTGATGGGTGGGGCCATGCTCAGTTCAGTTCAGTTCAGTCACTCAGAGTTCAGTGTCCGACTCTTTGTGATCCCATGAATTGCAGCATGCCCGGCCTCCTTGTCTATCACCAACTCCTTGAGTTTACTCAAACTCACGTCCATCAAGTCAATGATGCCATCCAGCCATCTCATCCTCTGTCATCCCCTTTTCCTCCTTCCCCAAATCCCTCCCAGCATCCAGATCTTTTTCAAAGAGTCAACTCTTTGCATGAGGTAGCCAAAGTATGGGAGTTTCAGCTTCAGCATCAGTCCTTCAAATGAACACCCAGGACTGATCTCCTTTAGGATGGATTGGTTGGATCTCCTTGAGTCTTGTTCTGATGGGTGGGGCCATGCTCAGTAAATCTTTAATCCAATTTCCTGTTGATGGGTGGGGCTGTGTTCCCTCCTTGTTTGACCTAAGGCCAAACTGGGGTGGAGGTAACTAAAATAATGAGGACCTCCTTCAAAAGGTCCCATTCAAGCACTGCCACACTCAGTGCCTACAAACCTGCAGCAGGCCACCACCAACCCATGCTTCTGCTGAAGGGTCTTGGACACTCTTGGGCAAGTCTGGATCGGTCTCTTGTGGGGTCACTGCTTCTTTCTTCTGGGTCCTGGTGAGGACTAAGTTTTGTTTGTACCCTCCAAGAGTCTGTTTCCCCAGTCCTGTGTAAGTTCTGGCAGCTTTATGTTGGGGTTAATGGTGACCTCCTCCAAAAGGGCTTATGCCATACTCAGGGCTGCTGCACCCAAAGCCCCTGCCCCTGTGGCATGCCACTGCTGACCATACCTCCACTCAAAGGGAGGTCTGGCTCAGTCTCTATGGGTTTTCCTGGTGTGCACAAGTTTTACTTGAGCCTTCTGAAGGATCTCTGGAGGGTATGGGGTTTTATTCTAAATGCAATTTCGTTACTCCTACCATCTTGTTGGGGCTTATCCCTTGCCCTTGGGCATGAAATATCTTTTTTTGGGTGGGATCCAACATTCTTGCATCGACAGTTGTTCAGCATAGAGTTGTAATTTTGGATTTCTCACTGGAGAAGATGAGCACACATCCTTCTACTCTGGCATCTTGGATATCTTGCTGGAATGGGTGAATTTAACTCAGATGACCATTATATCTACCAATGTGGGCAAAAATCCCTTAGAAGAAATGGAGTAGCCCTCATAGTCAACAAAAGAGTCTGAAATACAGTACTTGGAGGCAGTCTCAAAAATGACAGAATGATCTCCATTCATTACCAACACGAACCAATCAATATCACAGTAGTCCAAGTCTATGCCTCAATCAGTAATGCTGAAGAAGCTGAAGTTGAATGGTTTTATGAAGACCTACAAGACCTTCTAGAACTAACACCCAAAAAAGATGTCCTTTTCATTATAGGGACTGGAATGCAAAAGTAGGAAATCAAGAGATACCTGGAATAACAGGAAAATTTGACCTTGGAGTACAAAATTAAGTAAGAAAAGGCTAATAGAATTCTGCCAAGAGAATGTACTGGTCATAACAAACACCGTCTTCCAACAACACAAGAGAGGACTCTACAGATGGACATCACCAGATGGTCAATACAGAAATCAGATTGATTATATTCTTTGCGGTCAAAGATGGAGAAGCTCTATACAGTCAGTAAAAACAAGACTAGGAGCTGACTGTGGATTGGGTCATGAACTCCTTATTGCCAAATTAAGACTTAAATTGAAGAAAGTAGGGAAAACCACTTCAGGTACGCCCTAAATCAAGTTCCTTACAATGATCCTGTAGAAGTGATAAATAGATTCAAGGGAAAAATCTGGTAGAGTGCCTGAAGAACTATGAACAGAGGTTCATAATATTATTCAAGAGGCAGTGATCAAGACCATCTCCAAGAAAAATAAATGCAAAAAATCATAATGGTTGTCTGAGGAGGTGTTACAAATGGCTGAGTAAAGAAGAGAAGTGAAAAGCAAAGGAGAAAAGGAAAGATATACCCATTTGAATAGAGTTCCAAAGAATAGCAAAGAGAGATAAGAAAGCCTTCCTCAGTGATCAATGCAAAGAAATAGAGGAAAACAACAGAATGGGAAAAACTAGAGATCTCTTCAAGAAAATTAGAGCTACCAAGGGAACATTTCATGCAAAGATGGGCACAATAAAGGACAGAAATAGTATGGACCTAACAGAAACAGAAGACATTAAGAAGAGGTGGCAACAATACAATACACTGAAGAATTATATAAAAATATCTTCATGACCCAGATAACCATGATGGTGTGCTCACTCACCTAGAGCGAGACATTCTGGAATGTGAAGTCAAGTGGGGCCTTAGGAAGTATCACTATGAACAAAGCTAGTAGAGGTGATGGAATTCCAGTTGAGCTATTTCAAATCCTAAAAGATGATGCTGTGAAAGTGTTGCACTCAGTCAATTTTCCAACAAATTTGAAAAACTCAGCAGTGGCCATAGGACTCGAAATAGTCATCTTTCATTCCAATCCCAAAGAAAGGCACTGCCAAAAAAATGTTCAAACTACTGCACAATTGTACTCACCTCACATGCTAGCAAAGCAATGCTCAAAATTCTCCAAGCCAAGCTTCAACAAAACGTGAACCCATGAACTTCCAGATGTTCAAGCTGGATTTAGGAAAGGCAGAAGATTCAGAGATCAAATTGCTGACATCCACTGGATCATCAAAAAAGCAAGAGTTCCAGAAAATCATCCTCTTCTGCTTTATTGACTATACCAAAGCCTTTGACTGTTTGGATCATAATAAACTGTGGAGAATTCTTAGAGATGTGAATCCCAGACCACCTGACCTGCCTCTTGAGAAATCTGTATGCAGGTAAGGAAGCAACAATTAGAACTGTACATGGAACAACAAATCAGGAAAGTACATCAAGTACTATATATTGTCACCTTGCTTATTTAACTTATATTCAGAGTACATCATGTAAAATTCTGAGCTGGATGAAGAATAAGCTGGAATCAAGATTGCCAGGAGAAATATCAATAACCTCAGATATGCAGATGACACCACCCTTATGGCAGAAAACGAAGAACTAAAGAGAGTCTTGATGAAAGTTGAAGAGGAAAGTGAAAAAGTTGGCTTAAAACTCAGCATTCAGAAAATGAAGACCATGGCATCTGGTTCCATCACTTCATAGCAAGTAGATAGGGAAACAACGGAAACAAAGAGAGACAATATTGGGGGGGGGGGTCCAAAATCACTGCAGATGGTGACTGTAACCATGAAATTAAAAGACGTTTGCTCCTTGGAAGAAAAGTTATGACCAACCTAGACAGCATATTAAAAAGCAGAGACATTAATTTGCCTACTAAAGTCCATCTAGTCAAAGCTGTGGTTTCTCCAGTAGTCATGTATGGATGTGACAGTTGGACCATAAAGAAAACTGAGCACTGAAGGATTGATGCTTTTGAACTGTGGTGTTGGAGAAGACTCTTGAGAGTCCCTTGGACTGCAAGGAGATCCAACCAGTTCATCCTAAAGGAAATCAATCCTGAATAATCATTGGAAAGACTGACGCTGAAGCTAAAACTTCAATACTCTGGCCACCTGATGGAAAGAAATGACTCATTTGAAAAGACCCTGATGCTGGGAAAGACTGAAGGCAGAAGTAGAAGGGGACAACAGAGGATTAAATGGTTGGATGGCATTACTGAATGGATGGACATGAGTTTTCAGTAAGCTCCGGAAATTGGTGATGGACAGGGAAGCCTGGCGAACTGCAGTCCTTGGGGTCACAAAGAGTCTGACATGACTGAGCGACTGAACTGAACTCCCTTTCTTGCTCTCTTGCTCACTGGCTCTGTGGAAAGCAAGCTGCCATATTTGAGGTGTGCTATTCAGAAAGGCTAATTTTGCAAAGGATTGAAGGAGTTAATCAACAGTCAATGAACAACTGAGGATCAGTCCAACAGACACTGAGAAACTGAACCTTGCCAACAACCACATGAGTGAATTTGTTAGAGGATTATCCTCGAGTCAAGTTCAGATGGGGCTTCCCAGATGGCATTAGTAGTAAAGAACCTGCCTGCAAATGCAGGGGATATAAGAGATACAGGTTCAATACCTGGGTTGGGAAGATCCCCTAGAGAAGGAATTCGAAACCCATCCAATATCTTGCTTGGAGAATCCCTTGGATAGAGGAGCCTGAAGGGCTACAGTCCATAGGGTCTCAGAGTCAGACACAACTAAAGTGACTTAGCCCATCTGCATGAAAGCCTCAGATAAAACCTTGTGCAAGAGTCACCCAACTAAACTGCACCCACTTTTCTAAGTCTCAGAAACTGTAAGATAATACTGTTTGTTTTAGGCAGCTAAGGTTGGGGGTACTTCATTACGTAGTAATAGGCAAAAAAATACAATCATAAAAGTACAAGTAAGAAAATTTCAGGAAATCACAAATGTGCTAAATATAATAGCACATAGATGCAATAGCCCTAAATATAATAGTGAACGCTAATATGTAGAAAAGATATTGCAGCACAATCCCAGTAATTTTGTTTTACATTAGAAAACTGAATAACGTAATTTACTATAGAAAATAAATTTTAAAAAATGATCACTATGACATATTCAGAAGTGTCTAACAAAATTCAACAGCTGCTGCAAATAACACAATAAACTGCGAAAAAATACTATTAAATTAACAGAGGCATTCACAAAAATCTTACAGCAGGGATTAAATTGAATGGTGAGAGTATTTAAGAATTTCAAAGCATTTATTTTGACATCAGAAACAAAATAGGAAGACCTTCCTGGTGAAGGAAAAATCCACCTGCAAATGCTGGAACTCGGGTTTGATCCCTGATCCAGGAAGATCCTACATGCCACGGAGCAATTAATCCTGTGGGCCACAACTATTGAGTCTGTTCTCTGGAGCCTGGGAGCCACAACTACTGAGCACACTGGCCAAAACTCCTGAAACCCGCTCACCCTGGAGCGTATGCTCAGCAACAAGAGAAACCACCACAGAGGGAAGCCTGTGTGCCACAACTAGAGAGTAGCCCCTGTTCTCTGCAAGTAGAGAAAAAGCCCGCACGGCAATAAAGACCCAGCACAGTCAAAAATAAATAAATAAAAATATATACAAAAAAGAAAAGAAAAACATATAGGTCAATTAGCTAGTCAACATTTTGCTAGAGGATTTAGCCATCAAAGTAAATAAAATTAAAGGTCATAAAAGTAGTAAATGATTGAAAAGGGGAAATAAAAGGGTGATTATTTTCCAATTGCAAAAGAAAATACTGTTTTACTTTAAAACATTGCCAGTTAGTGAAAAGCTTGAACTCACAGAATGCTGAAATATGCAAAACACACAATTAGCAAAAAGTATGGATCATATAGAAATTCAAGTCAATAATAAAAAGGAAAATTGGCAAAATATATATAGAAATAGGCACTTTGCAAAAGAAGACACATAAATGGCACAATGTACAATATCACTTACTTCACTGTTGTTCATCAAATTGTAAATTTAACTCAGAATAATATATCATTTAACACTAACCAGATTTACAAAAATTAAAAGTTAAACAATGTTTTGGGTTGTAGGTGATGTGAAGTAATGCGAACACCAAACTGTGAGAGTATGAACTAGAAAAACTAATTTTAACAAATTATATTACTACTAAAGTTGATGAATCAAGACAGCAATTCCATTCCATAGCACTAGGAAACAAACACTAGAATATTCCTCAAAGCATTCTTCTTCATATCAAAGTACAGGAATCAGCCTAAATGAGTCCTAACACTAGAATGACTAAAATTATTACATGCACACAGTGGAATATTCTACCCTAATCAAAAGGAATTCTATGAGATACATCCACTTGGATGAATATCCTAATCATATAATTGAATACAGATAAATTCGTCCAGTAAAGTATATTTACATAAATGTCAAAATAGGGAAAACTAAGTAGTATATACAAATGGACACAACAGATAAGAATTAGTAAACACAAGAGAATAACACAAATTTTAGGGGTTAAGAAAAAGGTCTGCTTTGAGGGGTACACTTGGAGCTTTTAAAATACAGATAATATTTTGTCTGTTAGTCTCATAATCTATAGGGTATACATGTTATTATTATTCTTTAAACTATATGCATATATTTTAGCATATATATTTCCCAATAAAAACTTTTACCAACTTTAAAATGAGTTTTTAACTTTATGAAGTCTTAAAAGTATTTACCTCACTTTTATTCAAAATCATCTGTTGTCAGGCTCCAGAAAAGTATTTTCCAGCAAAAGCATCTACTTCCTAATCGTTACTTTCAAAATGAGTAACATCTTTACCATCTCAGAAAAAAAAAAAAACAGGAAGCCCAAACTGAGATTTTATTGAAGGCATTCTTCACCTTATGAGATATGTCACATAGTATCACTTAAACTATTTTTGAAGTTTTTTTTGTGAACTCATTATTTCAAAGAAGATCATTCTCTATTCTTTACAGGATTCAGAGGGATCTAGATTTATGCTTTGTTGAAAAGGAAAATACAGGTATTCACATCATGTTAATATCACAAATGCAAGAAATACAGATTCAGAAAGAGAAGAAAAATGCAATTTCTTGAGGTTTTCAACTTACCATTCTGAAAACTGTGATAAAACGTTCTGCTACCAACTAAAATGTGTGTGTGTACATAAAGTTGAGCTCTAGAAATTGTTCCAGTGCAATCCAAATACTAAGTCAGGACTTATGGAAACAATTATTATAATTATTTAATAAAATTTAAAAACTGTTTGACTAAAACAGGTTGCCTAAATTATTAGTAAAAGAGACTACATAAAAACAAGAACACAAGGAATTTTAAATGAGTTTAAATGGGCTTATTCCAAAATGTTCACTCAAAGCAATGTTTAAAATTATTTCTCGCACTTATTCAGCTGAAAATAACTATTTTGAGATTAGTTATAATCATTTAGAGAGGGTTTCAAATGTATACATCAACTATTTTTTAATCATTCTTTGTGTAGTTGGCGTTTATTCAAATATCAAAGTTTTATGCAAAATCATAGGTAAATTAAGAAAAGTGGTATGCCAATATGCTTCTCAGTGATACATAGCTTCTGAATGATATAGAGTAGTTTATTGTTTTTGCTAAATTACTTAAAGTATTTAATTCCATTCCAATGTTTTTACAAATTTTAATATAAAGTCCATGTAAGAAAAAAGAAACGTGCATCCACATCAAGATTAAGAAAAGTATTTGCATCTCTTCTAAGAAACTAACAAAATATTTATTATTTTCAAGTGCCTTATCCAGATCTTTAGCATGGCTAATTACAAATGTTTTAATCTGACTGCTTTCAATTGTTTGGAGCATTGTGTTAAAGAGATTCATCATTTTAATTCCATAAAACATAATTTTGTTCTTGCTATTCTTTATTCATATGGCTTTAAAAAAAAAAAGCAGCCAACTGATACATACATAATCGAGAGTACAAATGATCATGTTCTAATGTTTTGGTGTTCCTCAAAACAACTTTAAAAATGTATGAATAATAAGTGGAACCTGAAAATGTACAAAACCATTGTGGGAATGGGACTGAAAAAATTATAAAATGAAATGTACATAACAAGTATCAATTATTTTATAGCCAAACAGCTAAAGAAGTTTATAATATTTTCCTTAAATATATATAAAAAATGTAAGGCTGAGGTCTGAAGTTGAACACTAAGTCTATCCAAAATTCTTAGCTATTTATTTACATAAAAATATGAGGAAATGGCAGACATATTTATTGCCATAAGCCCAATGTTAGAGTGGAAAATGATACTATCAGTGATGAAATATTCCTAGTATACTCATATAAAATTGCCACATATTAAATAATTAATATTTTGTCTCTGAAAATTACAAAACACAAAGGAATTTTTTTTGAATTTTTAATCACTAATACATTTTTAAATAGGTTATATAATTTTTGAAACACTGGAAAAGGTAAGAGTAAAGCATATTATGGAGAAGGCAATGGCACCTCACTCCAGTACTCTTGCCTGGAAAATCCCATGGACGGAGGAGCCTGGTAGGCTGCAGTCCATGGGGTCGCTAAGACTCGGATACGACTGAGCAACTTCACTTTCCCTTTTCACTTTCATGCATTGGAGAAGGAAATGGCAACCCACTCCAGTATTCTTGCCTGGAGAATCCCAGGGACAGAGGAGCCTAGTGGGCTGCTGTCTATGGGGTTGCACAGAGTTGGACATGATTGAAGTGACTTAGGAGCAGCAGCAGCAGCAAAGTATATTGTAATCCTCACATCAAAGAGTAAAAAGATAAAATGCATAAAAAGCAAAATTTTAAATATATTTCACTAATAGGACTTACTATGAGTTATATTAATGATTATAGATAGTTTAGTATCTCCCATTTAAAATATTCACTTAGGAAATTAAGGTATCTATAACCAGAACAATTTAAACAAATAAATTGTTAAAAAAAAATGGAAAAGATAAGCAACATATGAAGAATTGTTAAATTCACTACTAATTAAAGAAATGCAAATTATAGTAGCAAGGAGACACTAGTTTCAACTGTCATGTTGGAAAATATTTAAATGGTGTCTAATTATTTGATGTGATGTTTCCTACTTATTACTCTACAGGTAACATTTTCTGTACAGAAAATAACTGTAACCTGTACAAAGAGCAGAGATGTATTCAAGGGTACAAAGAATAAAGATTTAAGCCATTTAGATCACATTTAGATCACACAGTTTGTAGGTGGTAGAATTTGTGTGCTTTTCATTATCTTATTTGCATGCTTTTGATCATTTTCAGGTTTTGAAAAATAAATGTGTTTTTTTTTGAATCAAACTAGCTTATTTTAATTATTATAAAAATATGAAGAAAACAACACCTTGAGATGATTATAGTTTTCTAAGAAGCAGACGGCAAGGCTAAACGTAATTTACCTTTAGAACTTCATAACTAGCAACTTTCAGTCTATTATACAGAAGTGCATTTTATTTTTAATCTGTGATTCTCTAGATATACTGAAGAAAAAATTACCTTTATCTTTAAAAACATTAATCAGCATATTGTATTGATTCAATTTTACTATGGTTCCAATTCTAAAACTTCCATTCTTCTAAAGATTTTTTTGATATGGGCCATTTTAAAAGTTTTCATTGAATTTATTATAATATTGTTTGTGTTTTATATTTTGAGTTATTTGGCCACAAAGCAAATGGGGTCCTAGTACCTGACCAGAGATTGAATCCACATACCACAATCCCCTAATTCTGACCCCTCCCCCCCCACCCTCCACCCCGTGAAGTCCTAACCACTGGACTGTAAGGGAAGTCCCAAACACTTCTATTTTGGATGTCTGTTATATGTCCCCTGTTTGTTCTACCATTTTGAAAAATAACCTGACAACCTCCTTTCTTCTTTAGAATATTATATCATGCTGAAAGCATTACACAAAATAAAATATTATAAGTGAACTAAAAAACTATCAGTAAATTCAGAACTTAGTAAACAAAAGCTTTCAATTGCAGGCAAATTGAATTTGAAATAAGTGATCTTAAAGGCAAAATATTGTTTATATATTTAAAATGCAGGAGCTTTGGCTGGTTTTATGTACAGCAGGGTCCTGCTTAGTTGATGTCACCCATTAACCCACCTATTCCTCTCACATCCTGCAATCTTTTAGTTCTGTTTTGCAATATGTAGGTTTGACCCTCCAGCATGTTCCCTGTAGATCCTCCCACCAACATATACACATATACACTGGAATTGCATTGCTTCTATATCTCCTAATCAAAGAGAAGGAGAGGCCCTCCTGCCATTAATTTATTCTCCCAAATGGAAATCTGGTGCTTGCCTAGGAATATGCCCAACGAACCAATCACTGTATGTAATGGCTGGCTTGGGTCAAGAAACACTGTATAAAGAGTTGTAATCATGTCAGCAGCAGTCGTACAAGAGTTATAGGAAAGAAGAAATGCCAAAATAAAATTATGGCAGGGAGAAATATCACCCTTGAGAAAACTAGTTGTTTGGTTTTTGTTTTTTTCCTTATTTTCAGTTATCAGTACTCTAAAAGGTCAAACACACACATGTGATTTCATTTTTAAGACTGCTTTTGTCAAGAGACTTTGACTCTCAGACAGGTAGAGATCATTAGACACTTTTCTTCTAGCAGCATATTCAAGATCCACTTGTAGAGATTGCTGAGATGACTGCTAAGTCGCTTCAGTCGTGTCCGACTCTGCGACCCCAGAGACGGCAGCCCACCAGGCTCCCCCATCCCTGGGATTCTTCAGGCAAGAACACTGGAGTGGGTTGCCATTTCCTTCTCCAAGGCATGAATGTGAAAAGTGAAAGTGAAGCCGCTCAGCTCTGTCCGACTCTTAGCGACCCCATGGACTGCAGCTGACTAGGCTCCTCTGTCCATGGGATTTTCCAGGCAAGAGTACTGGAGTGGGGTGTCTGGATGCTCCAGAGTTTCTCTAACTCATTAAAATATGTACCTCTCCCTTTTCCTTATCTAAAGATGTGAGTTATTAAAAAGAGGGACAAATCATATCTTCTTGAATATATTTTGATTTGGTGAGAAGAGATCATGTGATAAGATATGGATGACATCACTTGTAGACCTTGTCTGTTGTCTATCACTAAGCATGAAGTTTCCACATGGTCAGTGGGTAGCCCATGAAATACTGTGCCTAACCACTAGAAAGGCACAGAGTTATAACCAGTCTAGCATATTTTGCTCTGTATATTTCACTTAGTGGATTATAACACAAGCTGGAATCAAGATTGCTGGGAGAAATATCAATAACCTCAGATATACAGATGATACCACCCTTATGGCAGAAANCTGAGAGAGATGGGAATACCAGACCACCTGACCTGCCTCTTGAGAAACCTATATGGAGGTCAGGAAGCAGCAGTTAGAACTGGACATGGAACAACAGACTGGTTCCAAATAGGAAAAGAAGTACAAGGCTGTATATTGTCACCCTGCTTATTTAACTTATATGTGGAGTACATCATAAGAAATGCGGGGCTGGAAGAAGCACAAGGTGGACTCAAGATTGCTGGGAGAAATATCAATAACCTTTGATATGCAGATAACACCACCCTTATGATAGGATGTGAAGAGGAATGAAAAAGCTTCTTGATGAAAGTGAAAGAGGAGAATGAAGAGGTTGGCTTAAAGCTCAACATTCAGAAAACGAAGATCATGGCATCTGGTCCCATCACTTCTGGCAAATAGATGGGGAAACAGTGGGAACAATGTCACACTTTATTTCTTTGGGCTCCAAAGTCACTGCAGACGGTAATTGCACCCATGAAATTAAAAGGCATCTACTCCTTGGAAGGAAAGTTATGACCAACCTAGATATCATATTGAAAAGCAGAGACATTACTTTGCCAACAGACGTCCATCTAATCAAGGCTGTGGGTTTTCCAGTGGTCATGTATGGATGTGAGAATTGGACTGTGAAGAAAGCTGAGCGCTGAAGAACTGATGCTTTTGAACTGTGGTGTTGGAGAAGACTCTTGAGAGTCCCTTAGAGTGCAAGGAGATCCAACCGTCCATTCTAAAGGAGATCAGTCCTGGGTGTTCATTGGAAGGACTGATGCTAAAGCTGAAACTCCAATACTTTGTTCATCTCATGTGAAGAGTTGACTCATTGGAAAAGACTCTGATGCTAGGAGGGATTGGAGGCAGGAGGAGAAGGGGACAACAGAGGATGAGAGGGCTGGATGTCATCACCTACTGGATTAACATGAGTTTGAGTGAACTCCGGGAGTTGGTGATGGACAAGGAGGCATGGCGTGCTGTGATTCATGGTGTTGCAGAGTTGGACACAACTGAGCAACTGAACTGAACTGAACTGGGGTATCTGGATTTGGTTAAACATCATTTCTGGGTATGTCCTTCAGGGTGTTTCTGGATGAGATTAATATTTGAATCAGCAGATTGGGTGAAGCAGAGTGCTCTCTGCCATGTGAATGAGCCTCAACCAATCTACAGAAGGCCTGAATATTACAGGCTGAGTAAACAAGAATTATTTCCCTCTGTGTGTCTTCAACCTGGGTGTCTGTATTCTCCTGGCTTCTGACTTAGGCTGTAATTTATACCATTTGTTTTCCTGATTCTCAGGTGTTTGATTCAGACTGGAACTAAACCATCAGGTCCTCTGGGTTTACAACTTACTGACTGTGAGATGCTGAGACATCTTACCCTGCATAATCACATGAGCCAATTTCTTACATTAAATCTCTTAATACTGATTATGTATCCTACCAGTCCTGTTTATTTGTATAACCCAGATAAATAGAGAATTTATATCCCAGACATGTCATTTTAGTGACTAAACTAAAGACATATTGCTCTCATTTTGTACATTTCATGTTGGTTGAGTTCAAAGTGCAATTTTTTCTCTCAGTCATCATGAGGGTTATGTAATCTCTTATTAGATCTGTAGCTTCACAAACAAGTATTCTGAAATAGTTTTTGGAGCACTGAACATGTATGGAACTAATTGAAATAATAGTGTAGATTTTAAGGTATTTTTACTCTATATGCTCTCTAGAAATTTGCCCTCAGCAATTCAAACCACAACTGTATTCTCCTCCACCCAGAGAGCACTATCTTCTGCTTTTACACTACTTCCTTGTGCCACTGTTTGGAAGTATATACGAAAAATAGGATTTCCAAGTTGAAAGTGATTACTAGTTAACTAGCTTATTAAGCAGATATATTCATCTTTTTATACTTTACACTTATTTGTCAATAATCAAATTAACCAAATTGAGAAGCCTGTGAAGATTTTTTGTTGTGAAGAATTTGGTTTCAACAAAAAAGGAAAGGTTTACCCTTGGTCCCAGGTCCTGGGAGGTAACCTCTAAACCTTTAGAATATCTCCACTGATATGAGTGTCTCTCATTTTTGGATCATACCTAATAGTGACAGGAGGTAGCTCAAGGCAGATTTCCCAGTTATTTATAGTTGTTTCTATAGTTGGGGAGATTGAGTTCAATCACATGGGAAATCAACCAATTAACCATGGCTTTGTACAGAAAATTCAATAAAAACTCAGGACCTCAAAGACTGGATGAGCTTCCATGGTTGGGAATAATCTATGTATGTAGTCCCATAGTATATCTAGAGGTAATGCTGCCCATGACTCCATGGAAGAGGATGACCAGAAACTCCATGTTTGGAGTTTCTTTTTTAATCTCTTCCCTTTGCATTTCTGTTTTTTGGGCACATTCTAATTTGTACCCTTTCTCTGTAATGAATGCATCCATAAAAATAGTGTTTCGGTAAGTACTATGAATCTTTATAGCAAATTATGAAATCTGAATATGGTTTTGAGAAACCTCTGAATTCTTTTTTGCTATGAAAAATTTGAGTAGACTTAGTAGTTTGGCTAATGAGTCAGAATAACGTGGCAGCAAAATATTACTGCTTACAGAACCTGAATTCTACATGCAGAGAAATCACCCTATGAACGGGAAGGAAAAATAATCTCTAAGACATTAAAAAAAAAAAAAAAAACCACAGAAATAACCAACAGACCTACTTGCAAAAATGTTAAAAGAATTTCTTTAGAGAAAAGAAAAATAATCCAGATCAGAAACTTGAATCTACACAGGGAAAGAAAGAACACTGGAGAAGGAAAAAATGAAGGTAAAATAGAACATTTTATTTCCCTTATTTTTAATGGATCACAAAGGACAGGAGGAAGGTGTTAGGTATATTCTGCTACAAGGATCTGGACTAAACATAAAGTGGTTTAGTAGAAACGTAGACTTAGATTAGTTATAAATATAGATTTCACACTCAAAGGTAACCACTGTTTTTTTAAATGTATAACTGATATCCTAAGAGAGGAGAAAAAAAGAAGATCAAGTAAAAGGTTCATTTAAATCCAAAGAAGAAAGAAAAGAGAAAATAAATAACTGCAATGATTAGAACAGATTTAAAAACATGGTAGATATTAATCAAAATGTATTTTAAATCTTTTCATATGTTAAGATCTATATACATCAATAAAATATAGCAATTTTTAGAAAAGATAAAGACACTAATATATATTTTCTATAATATTTAAAATATAAAGGCACAAACAAGTCATCAGTAAGAGACAGAGGAACATATGCCATGCTAATGCTTATGAAAAGAGATCTGGAAATGCTATATTAAATTCACACTAAGCTAGCTTCAGGAAAAGGAAGATTTTTCAAAGATAAAGAAGACATTACATGAAGATGTAAGAGTCAATTCCTCAAGAAGATGTAACAGTTGTTGAGTTATATGCACATGAGAGTATCAAATGTGTGGGACAAAAATGGGTAAAACTGAAAATAGAAATAAACAAAACTACTATTACAGTTGGAGACCCCTCTACACACAACTGACAAATTAACAGTCAGTGAATTAATAAGAATTTAGTTGAATTTGAACGACACCATCAGTTAGGTTAATCTAATAGAAATTTATAGAATGCTCCACACGATGACAACTGAAAGCCCATTTGTCTGAGGCTTACTTGGGGTTTTCTGCAAGACAGACCATCTTGTGGGCCATAAAATATACACACTTGACCAAATTAAAAGAGTAGAAGCTGACAAGGCTGAATTCTTCTAAGCCCTATGCTATCAGAAAATAGTGACAATTAATAAATCCCCCCCCCCGACTACTTCTGTCACTTTCTGTTGCAGGAAATAGCATATTGGAAATATCCCTTACTATAAAAGATAGCATTACCGTATGACTCAGATAAGATTGATGGATGCCCCTTGTCCCTTTTGTTTATTTATGACAAAGCCAGAAAATGACCCTTCAAATTTTCATTTTTGCCGCATAATTACTTGGATCTATTATACCCACTCATCAATCTGAACAAAATGCTTCTTAATCAAAATTTGGTTGTTTTTCTCCACTCACCAGGCTCCTAAAATTTGACCCACTGTCAAGCTGAGCCAGCTTATATAAAGACATTCCTAATGACTCCTAAGTATTAGCTGACCTCTCTCTGATCTTACATCCTTGGTCATACCACTTCCTCACATCGAGCTCTTTCTAGCCTTGTTTACTGATTTCACTATATAGAAGAATTTCCTGCTTGACCTTTGAAACTTTTACACATTTCAGCCTGAATCATCCTACTGCAGTTATCCCATTATCCCTATTATGTTTCTCTTGGTTTTCCTTTTTTACAATA
Organism: Neotragus moschatus; assembly: GCA_006410615.1. Taxonomy (NCBI): domain Eukaryota; kingdom Metazoa; phylum Chordata; class Mammalia; order Artiodactyla; family Bovidae; genus Neotragus; species Neotragus moschatus. Next base: position 195,203 of record SJYA01002364.1, read on the forward strand.
ATCAGGTCCATTCGGTTCAGTCACTCAAGCATGTCTGATTCTTTGTAACCCTATGAACGGCGCACACCTGGCCTTCCTGTCCATCACCAACTCCTGGAGTTTACCTGAACTCATGTCCATTGAGTTGGTGATACCAGCCAGCCATCTCATCCTCTGTTGTCCCCTTCTCCTTCCACCCTCAATCGTTCCCAGCATCAGGGTCTTTTCCAATATTTTCAAATAAAATGTTCCCTTACTTAAGTCCAGATGTGTTTCCCATTTGACAAATCATATTGTGTGTTGCCAAATCATTATGAAATTAAACATAAATCAATAACAAAAAGATAGCTGGATATCAAACTTCAAAATTCTAAATAACACGTGTCAATATATAAATTTTAAGTTTTTTGAAAAAAAAACATTTTGAACAGAGTGAAAATTAAATTAGAACATAACAAAACTTATGCAATACAGAGAAAGCAGTGCTTAGAGGAAAAACTATGACATTAAATATATATAACTGAAAACAGGAAAAATCTAAAGTCAAGAAAAATAAAAGCATTTTAAGTCTAAAGCAAGCAGACTAAAAGAAATAATAAAAATTAGAACAGAAATCAATGTAAATAAACATAGGAAAATAGAGGAAAATCAATGAAACTGAAAGATCAATAAATTTGATAAAGCTCTAGCCAGATTAACCAACAGAAAAAGACACAAATTACCAATATTGTAAGTTAAAAAGAGGTCATTACTGCAGAGTCCATTATTATGAAAAGAGTACAAACAGAATAGTGCAAACAGTATGTCACCTACCAACCTCAAGAAAATTTTCATGCAATGAGGTTACATCATACCATTTTCAATCTAGTGGCACATCCTTTTTATGTTTTAGTTTGGCTTTGAAAGACCCAAAGGCTTAGATAAAAACGATCAAGCAATAATAATAATAATAAATGAGATTCTTAAAATTCAAAGAGTGAAGTGCCATCTTCTTTCAAACCTGCCTATTTTCTATCTGATAACTGTAATTCCAAAATCTGTAGCTCTATACAAAGATGACAGACGTCTTATACAATCTAGAACTACAATAGCCATTATGAGAAACCTTTTAGACAATATCATTCATTTAAGTGCACTTGAAAGTAGGTATCACACAAGCAGAATGAGATACCTATTTTTATTGATATACAGGAACTTCCAAAAGGCTCAAAAATTCCAAAATGGCTTTATTAAAAAAACTTATTGAAAAATTTTAATGACAATTTAAAGACATAAGATCAAAATCAAAGTCTGCCAATTAGCCTTGCAGCTACAACAGCTTCAAGGCCAGACACCTCAAAACAACACCAAAGCCTCCTCTGTTACACCCTCCAAACAATCCATCACCAAAAGTCTGGTCCAGAAATTGATGTCTCATTTGTAATCAACAGAGACTCTGGAAAAGAAATTATCTTCAAATGACCTATGCAAATTTTTTCAACATCAACTCAAACATCTCCATCTCTGCCTTCAAAGGAGGGTCTTCTAATGGGTTCCTCCCAGAACTGATTAACCTCTGAGGGATTTTCTGGTAAATGGCTGCATTATTTCACTTACTAGCCAAGAAGAAACTAAAATTAATAATAATAATAAAATAAAACCTTGTCAAGTTTTGATAAATATCAGAGCTATTCTCTACATTTTAGACCTCACTCAGAACCAGTAGGTGGGATCCTAGAACTAGAAGTCTGCAAAGTATAAGAACTCTTACCAGAGTCAGGCTTTCTGAATCTTTGTCTGTAGTGCCCTGTTGAGAGAAGGAAATAAAATGTAATATTGTTCCTTCCTTTCCAAATCCAAACCAATTTGCTATTATTTATTTCTCTCCAAGAGATAGCTGTTGCCTTCTTGAGTGCTTTGGTTTGTGTCATAAGAGTTTGGTTTGGCTTTTGGTTATTTCTTTTGGCTCTCATTGGGAATGACTCTGGATCTTATGAGGGANCCCTGTTGAGAGAAGGAAATAAAATGTAATATTGTTCCTTCCTTTCCAAATCCAAACCAATTTGCTATTATTTATTTCTCTCCAAGAGATAGCTGTTGCCTTCTTGAGTGCTTTGGTTTGTGTCATAAGAGTTTGGTTTGGCTTTTGGTTATTTCTTTTGGCTCTCATTGGGAATGACTCTGGATCTTATGAGGGAAATAATTCTGCACCCTCTCTGAGGACACCTGTTGAGTCCATGGAGTTGTGGAATATTGCCAGAATATTTACTGCTTGTCCTGGCTGAAATTTGATACTTTGAAATATGAAAAGATTTATTAAATCCTTTCATAAATGTATATGAAATAAATATGAAAAGATTAATGAATAAGTAAATATGATTTATTTATTAGTAATAATATAAATAAATAAATATGAAAGGATTTAATAACTTCATAAACAGAACTGTGCTCAGACTGGAAGCGGATACTCAGAGTCTAATAAAAAATATAAAGCTTAGCCTTTCTCCTCTAAGCTACATGAAGTCAGAGGAAAAGAAACAATCCAACATGGGTGGATGGGTATGCCAGTATTTTATCTTCAAGGCTATAATCCAAATCCTTGAGAAATTAAAAACAACTATCTTTTCTGATAAGTCTGTTTAGAATTAGAAATACAGCTCTAGAAGCAATTCCTTTACTAATCTTCAAACTTTCCTTATTTATCATAAAGAAACATGTACCTTGCATTCTTTCTCAGTGCCTTTGAGAAACGAAAGCTAAAGTACAAATTTTAGGGAGAACTTTCTTATCAGAAGAACCACAAACAAGGGGAAAGGTCATTTAAAACTTGGGCAAATGGAAACTATTTTAAGAGCTTCTGCACAGATATTAGTGAAGGGCTTCAGCTATTTAAGCAGGTAACCTTAACTGATTCTATCCATCAGAGAAACCACTGCAATCAAACTTCTTCATAACTGGTGAGTTTTATGTAATTGTACCTGTCTCATGGCTTCCAGGGCTAATTCACTTCAGTCATGTTTGACTCTTCGGGATCCTATGGACCATAGCCTGCAGGGCTCCTCTGCCCATAGGATTCTACAGGCAAGGATACTGGAGTGGGTTGCCATTTCCTTCTCCAGATATCTTCCCTACCCAGGGATCCAAACTGAGTCTCTTACATCTCTGGCATTGGCAGGCATGGCCCTCATGGCTACTAATTTAAAACAAAACTGTAAGGTCTCTGGTTTCATCTGTTCACATGTGTGTCTATATATGCATTGTAGATATGTGATATGCAGTATTTTTCTACCTCCAAATAGTACTGCCAAAAATAATTTGTAAGAATGTTCTATTTCATTGGCTTAAGAAATAAGTGCTTATATGAACTGAAGAAATATAAGAGAAAACGAAGAGGGTAACCTCTGGAATTTAGAACAATTCTTTATTTCAGGCTAGGAAAATTTACTTCTCAGTTCAGTTCAGTTCAGTAGCTCAATCGTGTCCAACTTTTTGTGACCCCATGAACCACAGCACACCAGGCCTCCCTGTCCATCTCCAACTTCTGGAGTTTACCCAAACTCATGTCCATTGAGTCGGTGATGCCATCCACCCATCTCATCCTCTGTTGTCTCCTTCTCCTCCTGCCCTCAATCTTTCCCAGCATCAGGGTCTTTTCAAATGAGTCAGCTCTTTGCATCAGGTGACCAAAATGTTGGAGTTTCAGCTTCAACATCAGTCCTTCCAATGAATATTAAGAACTGATTTCCTTTAGGATGGACNGCAAAGAGTCAGAAATGACTGAGCGAATGAACAGAACTGAACTGAACTTTTGCTGAAGACATTTCTACTTCTTTGAATGAAGAATGGAAATTTACCTAACTCCTCACAATTTAGTCACAACTTCTGTTTAGTATCAAAAAATCCCAAGTGATCATTACTGTATACATGGTGATGCTTCTTGGTAATAGATTACCATCTAATTATTTTGTTTATCACACGCTTAGAGACTTAGACTGTAAAAGCAGTAATATAATGATAATTTTTTACACTTACACAGAAAATAATGGTGTATAGTAAACTTATCAGTGCAGATTCACTGATGATTCCCTCTTTCTCTTATGAGAAATACAGCTCCCCTGCAATGGACCAATTTTTATCATTTACTATCCATCATGAAGTTCTAGATTGCCAGGAGAAATATCAATAACCTGAGATACACAGATGAAACCACCCTTATGGCAGAAAGTGAAGAAGAACTAAAGAGCCTCTTGAAAGAGGAGAGTGAAAAAGTTTGCTTAAAATAGCATTCAGAAAATGAAATCATGGCATCCAGTCCTATCACTTAATGGCAAATAGATGGGGAAACAATGGAAACAGTGACAGACTTTATTTTGGGGGCTTCAAAATCACTGCAGATGATGACCACAGCCATGGAATTAAAAGATGCTTGCTCCTTGGAAGAAAAGTTATGACCAACCTAGACAGCACATTAAAAAGCAGAGATATTACTTTGCCAAAAAAGGTCCATATAGTCAAAGCTATGGTTTTTTCAGCAGTTATGTATGGATATGAGAGTTAGACTTTAAAGAAAGCTGAGCACCAAAGAATTGATGCTTTTGAACTGTGGTGTTGGAGAAGACTCTTGAGAGTCCCTTGGACTGCAAGGAGATCAAACCAATCAATCCTAAGTCAGTCCTGAATATTCATTGGAAGGACTGATATTGAAGCTGAAGCTCCAATACTTTGGCCACTTGATGTGAAGAACTGACGCATTTGAAAAGACCCTGATGCTGGGAAATATTGAAGATGGCAAGAGAAGGGGACATCAGAGGATGAGATGGCTGGATGGTATCACCGACTCAATGGACATGAGTTTGAGCAAGCTCCAGGAGTTGGTGATGGACAGGGATGGCTGGTGTGCTGCAGTCCATGGTGTCACAAAGAGTCGGACACAACTGAGTGACTGAACTGATGAAGTCCTAGGAACATATATATATTGGAATAAAAATTTCCTGTCATAATCCTTCTGAATTGGGGAATCTGTTACTAGTATTTGAGGATTAGGGGATTTAATAAAAACAGAATCTCTGTGGTGATCTTACAAGTATCCCAAAGCTTTTATTTCCACAGTTTTTCAAGTTGAATGGATCACTGAATGAACATAAGTTGATACAGCTCTGGAAAAAGCTATGTAGGAAAATATATATATTGAGATTCCCAGATCTGGAAAAAAGTAAGTGTAAGCAAGAAAACTGGAGCAAGCCAATCTTCTAATCATAAACAAGTTTACCATCCTTAACTGGAAAGTCAGTATATTTAAAACACATGCCAGTCTTTTTAATTCTATCACAGTATATAAAAAATATTTTATGATAAACATCATTAGATAAAGCATATTTTCCTAACATAGAACTCTAAAATATTCTGGTTCATCATTACAGTTGCTTTGAATGAATGCTTGCATACTCAGTCGTGTCCGACTCTTTGCAACCCCATGGACTGTAGCCAGCCAGGCTCCTCTTTATATACCAGTAATTGTTTCTGTTAAGCTACTGACATTTTAGAATCATTAGTTAAACACCCATGGTGCATTAAACAATTATGAGATATACAACTGTGAGAGATATACATTTAATTGCTTTTGGCAAGCCTTATATAAAAATAAATAGACATTTAAGAAAATATACCACCAATAAACTAATGAACATATTCTAGAACTAGAATTAAATGAAAAATAACTGATAACTGAACTTTCAATAGAAACAGGAAAAGGAAAAACCCCTCATCTTGCTGGAATCTTTGTCACTGCCTGTCAAAAACACAAGTGCGAAAGCTCTGATGAGTCCAGTTAGTGCAATGCAGGGATCAAAGTGTCAGCCTGATAGGATCAAAGGGAACAAAATGAAGTGGTAATGTTGTGCACCAGATCTGAAACCTCGGCTCTGATAAAGGGTTCTCACAGGATGGAACTGGGAAGCTTTGATTAGCGCACCTTGTTTGTACTGTGAAGGCATCAAAGTGGCAAATGCGCCTGGATCAAATGGGGCAGAATGCAATGGGTAATGGAGCACTCTGAGCTCACTAGAGTTTAAGCAGAGATGATGATGTGGTGGAGGCCAATGCACACACCCAGCTGGCAGCTGGAAAGGAGAAAAGCAAAGCAAAAGGGGAAAAACAGAAATCATTTTCATCCCTTGAAAGCTAGCTGGTTATAGCACAACCAAAGGATCAAAGAAAATTTTCCATTATTGCATAATATATGAAAACTAAATCATTGTTTAAACGGGGCAATATGGTAATATTTTTTGTTTGTTGCTAATTTTGTTTCATGGAGTCCTTATTCATTCTCAATAGTTCTAGCATGTTTGTCAATTTCCAAAGTATATTACCTTTGAATTTACATACATGTAAATCTTTATTTTCTAGAAATTGGAGAGTGTCACATGGGTAAGACTCATTTTACCCTAAAATTTTACATACTGTGTTTGCAGGGATTTTTCATTCCTTGGGATTCAATCCATTTGCAAGTTAATTCTTAAAACATCCATCTACATCACTTGATTCAGTCTCTTTTTTTTCCCTTGTTCAGGAGTTACTGTCCTTGTAACTAACAAATAAGCGTATTATCAGAATATTGAAAGATGTAAATAAAATATTCTCTAATATAGCATAGTGATAATGTTTCAGATACAAACTTGAAAGATATTTAATTGTATTAACATAAAATTAAATTAAATGCTATGTTTATCATTACTATGACTAACTCTAATAACTAAAGAATGCAAGTTTTCTGTTAGGGAATGTGTACTAGTTGGTTTATATTTTTTTCTTACTCATCCCAAGAAGAGCTCCATAAATGAGTATTGCCATAATGGGATAAGGCTTTCTGATGATATGGAGAAGTAGTAAATGCATTTTTCAAATGGAAAATCAGCCATGTGACCAAGAAGGCAGAGCTGTATTGCTTACAATCTGCCTTTCATCCCTCACCTTTGCTATGACTGCCTCTCTGTAGGAGGACACAGCTGCCCCATTGAATTTGGATGTAGCCCTATGACTTGCTTTAGCCAAGAGAATATTATTAGCAAACATATCAGCATAGAGATGTTAAGCGTGATCACACTGTTTGGTTTTCATTTTTACCTTTTTGCCTTTCAATTTGAGAAGTGTGTGCATGCTCCCTCAGTCGTGTCTGATTCGTTGAGACCTTATGGACTGTAGCCTGCCAGGCTCCTCTAGTCATGGGATTCTCCAGGCAAGAATACTGGAGTAGGTTGCCATTTCCTTCTCCAGGGGATCTTCCCGACCCAGGGATCCAACTCAGGTCTCCTGTGGCTCTGGTATGTGTAGGCCGATTCTTTATCACTGACTCACATGGGAAGCCCCTCACTTTGAAAGGAGTGTGCTCCAGATAATCCTTGCTTCAAGAGAATGAGCAGATGAAACAGATAAGAATAAAATATTAAGCCTTCAGCCAAATTAACAATCTAAATTGAGCCAAACAGAGCCATAACCTACCCACTGAATAACAAGCAACACAAAAGACCTACTAAAATTTATGCATTATTTTGACTCTCTAAAACAGCACTCTGCCCAATTCTGTTACTGTCCGACTCTTTGAGACCCCATGGACTGTAGCACATCACGCCTCCCTGTTCCTTACCATCTCCCAGATGCACACATAAAGGTGTCATCAATCAAATATGCACAATTCTTTAACTGAATGCATTAATTTAAGGTGCAATTGTAGTTGCTACCCCAGTATTATTACTCCCTCCATTATTGTTCAGCTCTCCTATCTTCCCCAAAAGGCATCTGCATGAGTTATTAACTTGACAAATCTCTGTAGAATGTGTTTAGAGATTGGTTCTCACAAGAGCAACAGGGGGTAGGGAAACCTACCGCCTGTACCTCCTGAGTATTGATACTCACAGTGTGTTGCTGATTGTACATCTGTTTTCTCAGGTCTTTGGGAAATCTCTCTTTTTTTTTAATCTTATTTTTTCCATTATTATTTCATAATGTTTTTGAAGGCAAATTTTTACTTTATAACAAAATTGCCAAATAATTATCTCAATATTACTTATTTTTAATTATATTTTTATCATTGACAATGTACAGTTCACATATGGGCAGAAATGAAAACATTTTTCATTTTTTAATATGCTACTGATGTGCTGGAGGAAGTGAGGAAAATATATTCATGAGGAAGTTAAAGGGTCATAAAATCTGATCTAAATAATGATCGAATCCATTGCAACAAATCTCCTTCTTCGGTGATTAAAACTGATATTTTTGGTATATTAAAAAAAATTGGAAAAACTTTAAAAATTTTCCCTTAACAATGAGCTGATTAGGAGATTTAATGAAAGTTAAAAATCTTAGGTATATAAATATTGTAGCATAAAATCAAATAGTGGTCAACACTGAAGTGATGAAAGAACAAATTTGGTTTATTCTGTTGGACACTGTTTTAACCCTAAGATCATAAATTATAAGATAATGGAATTAAGAGCCTGTCCATATTTAAATGTTATTAAAATTTATTTATTAATAGAGATGATGAAATGTCCTTTAACAAAAAGTGACAATATAAGTGTAAATAATACTTCAAGTGCTGAATTTATTAGTACAAACTATTAACCACCTCCAAATGTCTACTGATACCCTGACTCATACACATAACTGTGCCAGAAAGTGCTCATAAAATGTAACCACACAATAAAGACCAGAGATTTGTTAAGATTCTCTGAAGTTTAGAAACTTATAGTCCATAATGTCAGATTATAACATTTATTAATTTAGCCACTCAGGTTTTTACTAATTGTCCTGAAGAGCACTGGACATTTGCTCGTAAAAGATGGTTCGTTTTGCATGAATTTTGACATACCACAAGTGAAATTATATTCTCCAAATCCAAATGATTGAAGTAACATTTAAGATGATATAACAGGATTATATCAATTGATAACTCCCATTCCAGTTATGTATGCTGCTGCTGCTGCTGCTAAGTTGCTTCAGTCATGTCCCACTCTGAAGTGTTTTTTCCTCATAGGTAATTAAAAATCAAATTCAAACCACCTTCAACATTAGGTTAGCACACAATTAAACTTGATGAAATTTATAAGAAAGATTAAATAAAAAATGTGTTCATCAGAATCCAATACATTAGATTTATCTTCAAATGTGAGTGAAGATTTTTTTCATCTTAAAAAAAGTGGTATCTTCTCATTTACTTTAGAACATCTATATATCTGTCAGTAAGTACATGTTTTACTTTTAACTTTGTTGCTGTAACTGTAACTTCAAATGTACAGATTTCCAATAAAATATACTTTAAAACACATACACAATAGACAATTAATAAAATTTGAATGGTATCTGAAATATTTGGGACTATATTCATAATGTTTTATGTTCATGTTAGAAAAGAATGTTTAATATTAAAAAATTGTTTACTATGATTCATGATAAGTTAAGGCATGAATTTAGAAAAAAACTTATTTTTCTATTTACATTATGTTATTTCTTGGCATACACAATGTATGTTTAAGCCACTATATTTAATTTATTTGAGAATGTTAATATTTTCTAATAACATTGAAACAGACATTTTCTTAAAACACTATTATGGTTGGCTTAGTTAAAACTACTGAAATGAACATTATGATATAATACATAAATTGACAGTATATATTACTTGATGCAAATTATTTCAACAGTAGTCTTAGATATGTAGTTTTTAAACTCATAGAAACATATAAAAATTGAATAATGTATGCCTAGTAAATTTCTAGAGAAGGAAATGGCAACCCTCTCTAGTGTTCTTGCCTGGGGAATCCCGGGGATCGGGGAGCCTGGTGGGCTGCCGTCTATGGGGTCGCACAGAGTCAGACACGAATGAAGCGACTTAGCAGTAGCAGTAAACTTCTACATCCATCCCTTTGCTTATTTATTTCTCTCTCGTCAATTTCATATTGAGTACCTATAATGAGATGCACAGTTGTGAAATGAAAAGAGCATCTATAGAAAGATAGATGCTTTCAACTTGAACTTGTTTGATCATCTGTAAACATGTGAGATGTGAGAGCTCAATTTTTCCTTTAAAGATGCGATGAATCATATCAAAGGATTTTACATCCTACTACTCATGTGGTAGGCATCTGTAGGAATTTTGTATCTATTAATCATTATTTGAAGTAGGAAATTGCAAACCACTCCAGGATTCTCGCCTGGAAAATCCCATTGACAGAGGAGCCTGGAAGTTACAGTGAGCTCACCAAGAGTCAGAGAGAACTGAGCACATGAGCAATCATTATTTGTCTGTGCTAAGTCTCAAGATTTTCTCTGGCCTGGTGGGCTGGCTTTTACAAGTGTACTGTGTGTATAAAATGGCTTAATATTGGTAATAATTCCCAGTTTCCTTTGGGAATTTAATTCAGTTCATAGGGATTGGGCTTGGCTGAACTAGTCACATGAACACAAATTTAAAAAAAGAAAACTACTCAAATATCTTATATTGATGTATATATATGGAATCTAGGGGCTTCCCTGTTGGCTCAGCTAGTAAAGAACTGGCTTGCAATGCAGGAGAGCCCAGTTCGATTCCTGGGGTGAAAGTTCACCTAGAGAAGGCATAGGCTACCCACTTCATTATTCTTGGGCTTCCCTGGTGGTTCAGATGGTTAAGAATCTGCCTATAATGCTGGAGACATGGGTTCAATCCCTAGGTCAGGAAGATCCCCTGGAGGATGGTATGGCAACTCACTGTGGTATTCTTGACTGGAGAACCCCCATGGATAGAGGAGCCTCGCAGGCTACAGTACACTGGGTCACAAAGAGTCGGATATGACTGAGCAAGAAGCACAGCCTGGAATCTAGATAGGTCCTACTGATGAACCCATTTTGAGGGCACCAATGGAGATGCACACATAGAGAACAGACTTGTGGACACAGGGTGGGAAGGGGAGGGTGGGATGAATGGAGAGAGTAGCATGGAGACACATGCACTGCCATATGTAAAATAGCCAGTGGGAATTTGCTGATTGACTCATGGAACTCAAAGTGGTGCTCTGTGACAACCTAGAGGGATGGGATGAGGTGGGAGTTGGGATGGAGGTTCACGAGGGAGGGAACATATGCATATTTATGGCTGATTCATTTGATCTATGGGCTTCCTTGGTGGCTCAGATGGTAAAGAGCCTGCCTGCAATGTGGGAGACCTGGGTTCAATCCCTAGGTTGGGAAGATCCCATGTAGAAGGAAATCCCACACCAGTATTCTTGCCTGAAAAATCCCATGGATAGAGAAGCCTGGCAGGCTATGGTCCATGGGGACACAAAGACCCAGATACCACTGTGAGACGGACAACAACATGTTGATATATATCGGAAACCAGCACAATATTGTAAAGCAGTCATCCTCCAATTTAAAATAATTAAATTTAAAAACCAACAGAATATCAATACTGCACTTTATGCCTATGAGGGTTCAATCACCCGGTCAAGGCAATCATTTTGCTTTATGTCTGTTGTAGCTTTTATGTGTGAACAGGTTCTGGTATTACTTGTTGAGATGGCCATTTGTTAGAATGAATATCAAATTGTTGGTTTTACAGGATCAATTTTCTTTATAATTGCTACTAGCATGAACAGTCATCTCTGAAACTGCTCCTAGAAAACTCGCTGATGGATTGGTATGCAGAATAATCAAAAGAGCTACTGGAGATAATGACGTCTCTTTACAGGGAATTGCTTGAGGAAAATTTTCCCTTTCAGCAAGATGACTACAACACATATGGTTAGAAAGTTTAGAAAGGGGTTTCCTTCCCTTTTCTGCCTAAGGCAAAACTATAAGCTCAAATAGGCTTGGTCCTTTGTAAGATGTTTGCTTTCTTCAGCACTTCTTAGTTTAATGGGCATAGCAGAAGAACTGGATTCTCTTGCGTGAAGCAGATCAGCATTTACTCATGTTCTGATGCTCTCAAAAATAAAATCAGATTTTTTTGCACACAATAGTAAAAACATTTTCTTTTACTAGTGTATTAGTTAGTGTTTATAAGCTGATGAGATGTAACAGGTTTAGAATTTTCTCTTTTTTTGCACACACTTCCTCAATTTCTTTTCACACATCCATGTGAGAGCAGTGTGGCAGTAAAACTAAATCCATGTCCTTTTTACTAAACTGTGTCAACTTAAATGACTCCTGGCTTTGTCTTTTTCTCACATTATCAGCACTTTTTAAGCCATTTGCTTGTTTTGGGTGGGGGGGTGTCTAATTTGACAAAGAGGCATGTCTAGAAAGTACAGAAATTACACAAACAGCTGTGAAATGAAATTCATGGTTTATGGCAAAAGAAGAAAAAAATTGAACAATTTAAACATAAGAAATTTCCTCTGCCCTTTGGCCTCCTCTTCCCCTACTCTGTTCACTGTGTATCTCCTTTATGCATCTACCAAACCTACCCCACTGGCAGGAATACTTGCTCCACCATGAACAGCAACATTCTGTCAGCGCCAAGACAACTTCTTAAAAGGCAGCATTCCTTCTTGATCTCAGAAGGGGTCACATGACCCACCACTTAATACTTTCAGATCGGGATTGTGCAAGCCATCTACATCATTTAATATACAGCCTCCTCTCTGAAAAAATCTGTGTAACTGTGCCTTGACCTCTAATGAGCAGAACAATTCTTACAGCTTTCTGAGAGGCTGTTCCCGAGTTGCAATTCTTCATTTGGCTTGAATAAAATCTCCCACTTCTTTGTTAGGCTGACTGACTAAATTTTTTGTCGACACAGAAAACATTAAAATTTTCCTAAGCTGAATATTGGTTAGTGTTCCAGTTCTTAATGCTTCCAAAGGGAAGTTTGCTCCCTTGATCTCTACCTTCCTATAACTTTACTGGGCTCTCTCCAACATGCTCTTTTAACCTCTTCTCATTTTCCCAGGGCAAAATCATGGTTTTAGATGACGGTAAAACCTGATACTGGTTAGGGAGAAGAGATAACGGCAATCCAATGCTATAGCTCCGTGTTACCGTTAGTTTTCCCTAAATTCCTGTTGAGTTTTTCCTACACAAATACAACACAGACTCACACACATACACACTCATGCAAGACCACAGCTTGCTTTCCAGAATGGTGTTATCCAATAGAATTACAATACAAGACACAAATGCAAGTTGTATATCTAATTTCAAAATTTCTAGTAGTCACATTAAAAACAATAAAAAGAAACAGATTAATTTTTAAAAGATACAGATCTATATAGCCAATAGATCCAAAATATCATCATTTAAGCATGTAACCAATACTAATGTAATACTTTACATTGTTTTCTTTTTCTATCTGAATCTTCAAAATCTAGTTTACACTTGAATTACTGCAGGGCACACGAGGGAGAAGGGCAGAATTGGCAGTATTGAGTCAAAGGATATCTGGAGACTTCTCACACTTGGCCCCACTCACTTTCTGAGACCAGGTGCCCAGTACAACTGTAAATTCTATGAACTATCTGCTACCTATGCAGTAAATTATTTTTTATCTTAAAGGATTTTTGTTGTTGTTNTTGAATTACTGCAGGGCACACGAGGGAGAAGGGCAGAATTGGTAGTATTGAGTCAAAGGATATCTGGAGACTCCTCACACTTGGCCCCACTCACTTTCTGAGACCAGGTGCCCAGTACAACTGTAAATTCTATGAACTATCTGCTACCTATGCAGTAAATTATTTTTTATCTTAAAGGATTTTTGTTGTTGTTGTTGTTGTTGTTTTTATTTACAGGTGTTTTGCCACCAGGAACCTTGATTGATATGAATTCCTATCTCTTTCAAGGGCTCCTTTTTCTCTGTATACATTTAAACCATCCTTAATAAGCAAAACCATTATTGGTTTGTTCTAAATAAATTACAGTTGGCCATGCTTATCAAATTAACAGCCTAATTAACTAGATATACTGCCACATGTATAATATATGGATTGAGTTAAAATGGAATGTTAAGGCTCTATCTTTAACCTTACTCTTAATTTCCCTCCTAATCAGATTTCTTTTGATACCACCACATAAGTATTGCTCTCTTCCAGTCTCTTCTCTCTTTTCTATTTACTTCGACTTAACTTTTATGGGCATGATAGCAAAAATCACAATTAGTCTCACTTTTCCAAGACATTCTTTACATGATATTGGGAATTTATCTGAAAAGTGAAAAACTGATTCTGTTATGACTTGTCTGAAATTCTTCAAAAAAAATATCCTCCTGACCCCTATACATTTTAGGATAATATCCAAACTCCTTAGATTGACTTTTAAGGAATATCAATATTGGATTTCTCACATTCACATCCAGGATCATTTCAAGATGATCATCATCTCAAAAACGAGTCACATGATTTTTGTGACACATTTTTGTCACAGAACAAGAAACATGCCTCCCACTCTCACTGCTCAAACACTCTTTATAAACTCCACTATATTTTATTGTAGCATTATAGCATCTGAGGAACTTCCCTGGTGGCTCAGATGGTAAAGCGTCTGCCTGCAACGCGGGAGACCTGGGTTCAATCCCTGGGTCAGGAAGATCCCCTGGAGAAGGAAATAGCAACCCACTCCAGTACTCTTGCCTGGAAAANGGAGGAGAAGGGGATGACAGAGGATGAGATGGTTGGATGGCATCACTGACTGGATGGACATGAGTTTGAATAAGCTCCAGGAGTTGGTGATGGACAGGGAGGCCTGGCTTGCTGCAGTCCATGGACCACAGAGTTGGACACGATTGAGGGACTGAACTGAACTGAATTGAATGGTGGCTCAGATGGTAAAGATAAGGCTCAATTTACTCAGTTGTAATAAATTTGGTTTCCTGTCTTTTCAATAATTCTTTCCACTTGGGTATCCAATTTACTTGTTGGAAGTATTTCTAGTATATATATACATGTATATGCATATATATACATATATACACATATATATCTTGATATATATCTTTATATAAATGTATGTTTCTTAGTCTAATGTAAAGAAACTCTTTTCTGTCTCAGTATTGAATGCTGCTACCTTTTGTTTACTTGAGTTAGTAAGATGCTGGAGTGCATCTATGAAGCAGCCATGAGTAAGGAATAAAAACCAATCATCACAGGACCATTGGTCTTAATGGTATTTTCTAGAACAATGAGAATCACACTGTCTCTCCTTTTTTTGTTGTTTGTTTGTTTTGTTTTCATTTAGAATATTAAAAAAAATTTGTGTGAATGTATATTCATTTAGATGCCTATTTGTGATGGACAGGAGGGCCTAATCATTTATATCCGTTTATAATTTCCAAATAGATCTCTCTAAACACTTACTGCCTTTAAAGAATACAGACAAAAAAGGTGTTGCTTAATTTTCTATTAAGATATTTCTCTAAAGGGACAAAGAGTTATTTTCCTGAGTGAAGTTTCTTAATTCAATAAGTGTTCAGCCATTTTAAGTATGTGAATTGAAAGTTGCTCAGCCTTGTCCAACTCTTTTCGAATCTACGAACTGTAGCCTGTGAGGCTCCTTTGTCCATGGAATTCTCCAGGCCAGAATTCTTGAGTGGATAGCCGTTTCTTTCTCCAAGGGAACTTCCCAACCCAGNGGGACAAAGAGTTATTTTCCTGAGTGAAGTTTCTTAATTCAATAAGTGTTCAGCCATTTTAAGTATGTGAATTGAAAGTTGCTCAGCCTTGTCCAACTCTTTTCGAATCTACGAACTGTAGCCTGTGAGGCTCCTTTGTCCATGGAATTCTCCAGGCCAGAATTCTTGAGTGGATAGCCGTTTCTTTCTCCAAGGGAACTTCCCAACCCAGGGATCAAACCTAGGTTTCCCACATTCCAGGTGGATTCCATTTAAGCCACCAGGGAAGCCCAAGAATGCTGGAGTGGGTAGCCTATCCCTTCTCCAGGGGATCTTCCCAACCCAGGAATTGAACTGAGGTCCCCTGTATTACAGGTCAATTCTTTACCAGCTGAGCTACTGTAGTCTATTATTCAAACATGAGTGATTTTCCAATATTTTTCTGATAGTGAATTTAATATTATGATCACTCTGAATTGTTATCAAATATTATCTTGGAGTCTTCACAACATGTGATCTAGGAAGTACTCCTAAGTATGAATATGAGTCCATATTAGATTTCCTTAAAGATATTTTGAAATGTACTACTTCAAAAAGGATAAATTATTCCTTTTATTTTCACTATACAAAATGATACATGGGAAGAGGTTAAACAAGCTTAATTTTTAAAAATAGAGAACATGTTGGTAATTTAATGACAAATTACATCTGATTTTAAAGAATAAATTCTGTCAAAATATACATTCATTATTGATATTATTTATATTTCAATATTATGTTATATCTCTAATTCTTATTAAGTTTTATGAAATTCATTTATTTTAATGTCATTTCAAAAACTAGTCCCAATAATGTGACATTACAGGGAAGTAGTGTCATCGAATTAACCATATGCAGTTGCCAGGTATTGACATTTTGACTGAAAGCAGCCCCTTTTATGACAGTGTTAATGGGACTCATGAAAAACAAGAGCCTGAGTTCATTTAGTTGAGNTTATTTATATTTCAATATTATGTTATATCTCTAATTCTTATTAAGTTTTATGAAATTCATTTATTTTAATGTCATTTCAAAAACTAGTCCCAATAATGTGACATTACAGGGAAGTAGTGTCATCGAATTAACCATATGCAGTTGCCAGGTATTGACATTTTGACTGAAAGCAGCCCCTTTTATGACAGTGTTAATGGGACTCATGAAAAACAAGAGCCTGAGCTCATTTAGTTGAGGAATATTCTGCAGTAGGATGAGAGACAAAAAGAAATTCCATTATATTCATGGACTTCTAAACATATTATGACATAAGATAATTGCATTTCTTGAAACAGCCACTTCAATTTTATCCATTACCTATAAAACCTAACTCTATTGCTTTTAGCATTGTGTAATATAGTTAACTTATAGGACTGACCTTGAAATTGCAAAAATAACTATATGTATAAAAATTCAGTCTTTCAGGAATTTTTGAGAACTTGCATTGATGCTATTTTCTTAATCTTACTTTATTGTGCACTAAAAAAGGACGATTAACACTATAAGATTCAAAATTATATTTTCAGTCAAAGAAATGTAAAAAGATTATTTCTGTTCAGTTAAGTCACTCAGTTGNATTCAGTTTTTCAGGAATTTTTGAGAACTTGCATTGATGCTATTTTCTTAATCTTACTTTATTGTGCACTAAAAAAGGACGATTAACACTATAAGATTCAAAATTATATTTTCAGTCAAAGAAATGTAAAAAGATTATTTCTGTTAAGTTAAGTCACTCAGTTGTGTCCAACTCTTTGCACCCCCATGGACTGCAGCATACCAGGCCTCCCCGTTCATCATTGATTCCTGGAGTTTACTCAAACTCATGTCCATTGAGTCGGTGATGCCATCCCACCATCTCATCTTCTCTTGTCCCCTTCTCCTCCTGCCTTCAACCTTTCCCAGCATCAGGGTCTTTTCCAATGAATCAACTCTTAGCATCAGGTGGCCAAAGTATGGAGTTTCAGCTTCAGCATCAGTCCTTGCAATGAATATTTATGACTCATCTCCTTTAGGATAGACTGGTTGGATCCCCTTGCAGTCCAAGAGACTCTCAAGAGTCTTCTTCAACACCACTGTTCAAAAGCATCAATTCTTTGACACTCAGCTTTCTTTATGGTCCAATTCTCACATCCATACATGACCATACACTGGAATAACCTTAGCTTTGACTAGATGGACTTTGTTGGCAAATTAATGTCTCTGCTTCTTAATATGTTGTTTAGGTTGGTCATAGCTTTTCTTCCAAGGAGCAGGCATCTTTTAATTTCATGACTTCAGTCACCATCTGCAGTGATTTTGGAGCCCAGAAAAATAAAGTCTGACACTGTTTCCACTGTTTCCCCATCTGTTTCCCATGAAGTGATGGGACCAGATGCCATGATCTTCATTTTCTGAATGTTGAGCTTTAAGCCAACTTTTTCACTCTCCTCTTTCACTTTCAAGAGGCTCTTTAGTTCTTCACTTTCTTCCATAAGGGTGGTATATCTGCATATCTGAGGTTACTATTATTTCTCCCAGAAATCTTGATTCCAGCTTGTGCTTTATCCAGTCTGGCATTTCGCTTGATGTACTCTGCATATAAGCTAAATAAGCAGGGTGACAATATATNCTTTCAAGAGGCTCTTTAGTTCTTCACTTTCTTCCATAAGGGTGGTATATCTGCATATCTGAGGTTACTATTATTTCTCCCAGAAATCTTGATTCCAGCTTGTGCTTTATCCAGTCTGGCATTTCGCTTGATGTACTCTGCATATAAGCTAAATAAGCAGGGTGACAATATATAGCCTTGACATAGTCCTTTCCTAATTAGGAACCAGTCTGTTGTTCCATGTCCAGTTCTAATTGTTGCTTTTTGTTCTGCATACAGATTTTTCAGGAGGCAGGTCAGGTCGTCTGGCATTCCCATCTCTTTAAGAATTTTCCACAGTTTGTTGTGATCCACAAAGTCAAAGGCTTTGGCATAGTCAATAAAGCAGAAATAGATATTTTTTTGGAACTCTCTTGCTTTTTCGATGATCCAGCGGATATTGGCAATTTGATTTCTGGTTCCTCTTTTTCTAAATCCAGCTTGAACATCTGGAAGTTCATGGTTCGTGTACTGTTGAAACCTGGCTTGGAGAATTTTGAGGATTACTTTACTAGCATGTGAGATGAGTGAAATTGTGTGGTATTTATTTTTATTTTTAACCCAAAGATTATTTGGGTTA
Organism: Neotragus moschatus; assembly: GCA_006410615.1. Taxonomy (NCBI): domain Eukaryota; kingdom Metazoa; phylum Chordata; class Mammalia; order Artiodactyla; family Bovidae; genus Neotragus; species Neotragus moschatus. The sequence continues at coordinate 213,977 of SJYA01002364.1, forward strand.
ATTAAAAAACAATGATCTATTATCTTCAAGCTTAAAACATATAGGCCTTTAAATCAAATTCCTTAGGCCAATATTTCTTCTATGTTTTCAAATTAAGCACAGTTAAAGCCCATTTACTCACTGAGCAAACATTTATTGACCAATCAAAAGTGCTTGGTGCTGGGGAATCCAAGAGCAAGCAAACAGACACATTTTCCCCCCAATAATTATTACTTACAATGCCCCAAACTTGTATCAATAAATAATCACTCAAATAATAGTATATTCAGAAACAGAATTCATACTAGGATATAAATTATGGTTCTATAAACAGAGTAGTATGACCTAAGCTCTCCCTGAGAAATAATTCCTATGCTGAAATACAAAAAAAAGTGTATACATACCTAAACAGTGTGTTGAAAATCAGAGACATTACACTCCCCACAAAGGTCCATATAGTCAAGGCTATGGTCTTCCCAGTGGTCACATATGGTTGTGAGGGTTGAACTGAAAGAAGTCAGAAGATCAAAGGATTGATGCCTTCAAACTGTGGTGTTGGAAAAGACATATGAAATTACCCTGGACAGCAAGGAGATCAAATTGGTTATTTTAAGGGAAATCAACCCAGTATACTAGTTGGAAGGACTGATGCTGAAGGTGAAACTCCAGTATTTTGGTCATCTGATATGAACAGCAGACTCACTGGAAAATTTCCTGATGCTGGGAAAGATTGAGGGCAGAAGAAGAAGGGGCATCAGAGGATGATATGGCTGGATGGCATCACCAAAGCAATGGGTGTGAACTTGGACAAACTTCAGGAGATGGTGAGAGACATGGAGGCTTGGTGTGCTGCAGTCCATGTGGTCACAAAGAGTAAGACATGACTGGGTGACTGAAAAACAACAACAGCAATGCACACTACCTAGGTGAGTGGGGTAAGGAACAAAGCCCATGAAAGGAACTGGTGTTTAGAGTGACCAGTTGGGATGGCATACCATTTACAGAGTTGATCTCTCTAAATTTTCACTGTCTTTAAAGAATACAAACAAAAAAGGTGTTGCTTAATCCTCTAATAAGATATTTCTCTAATGGGACAAAGAGTTATTGCCCTAACTTAATTAAGTAAAATTTCAGCTCTTTTAAGTATGTGAAATGAAAGTCACTCAGTCGTGTCCAACTCTTTGCGACCTCATGGACTGTAGCCTGCCAGGCTCCTCTGTCCATGGAATTCTCCTGGCCATAATACTGAGTGCATTGCTATGACCTCTTCCAGGGTATCTTCCTGACCCAGGAATCAAACCCACATCTCTTACGTCTCCTGCATTGGCGACAGGTTCTTTACCACTAGTGCCATCTGGGAAGCCCATAACCTAACTATATTCTCATAATGACTTTATTTAGATACCACTGTCATATTCAGGATGTTAGAGGTTACAAATCTGATCAAGATCATTTAGGTGTGTGTGTTTGCAAAATACACATCTTTCTTTATACTCATCAACACTGTTGAGTGATGGAGGTAAGTCAAGCTATATGATATCCAAAAAGACAGCATTGAATTTGACAATTGGATGTCTCCTGCATTGGCAAGCAGATTCTTTACCACTGAGGAGCCACTTGGAAAGCCCAAGGTCAAGGCAAAGGAAACTATTTTATCTTAAAGAAATTGAGTAATACATTTAAGGAAGAAGGAAAAGAAATGATGGCAAGAAATAAACTGAAGAATACAGAAGTAGAAGATATAACAGAAATGGAAGATGTCTGACTGTTTCAGAAGTGAAAGGCTGTGAAGTGACGGATAATGTGCAGGTGGAGCGACTTGCCTTAGAAAGGAGAATGGGCAGCTTGTCCTTTGATGCAGAAGGGAGCACAGTTTTTGGGTAGCCTAACACAAACACAAAAGCTTCTCCAGGGGATCTTCCTGACATGGAGATCGAGCTCAGGTCTCCTGCACTGCAGATAGATTCCTTACCATCTGAGCCACCAGGAAAGCACTAAACACAAAATCAAGTAATTGCAAAACCTTATTTTCCTTCTGAACAACATAAACACTTCTTATTCTGGAATCCAAGCTCTCCACTAATTGGTACTACACAGTCCTTCCTCTTCACCACTTCACTAACAAACCCTTTTTACAGGCTAAATCACCACGTTCATTGTCATTGTCACCTGAATACAACTCCTGTTTTTCCACTTCACTGTGTAGTTTAAGTAATTTTCCTAGCACAGACGTCTCCCCTTCCCCATCACAGCCCCTTCTCATCCATCGTGTCCACTGCAGATCTGCCTCCTCCTTGAAGCCTTCCTTAAGCACATTTAAAAATTATCAGTCATTCCTTCTTAGGAAACTTGTGTGTATAAAGTATTAACCATTTATTTTAATACTTTTGGATACTGCTTACATTTATGGAGACATATGTTGGAGAAGGCAATGGCACCCCACTCCAGTACTCTTGCCTGGAAAATCCCAGGGATGGAGGACCCTGGTGGGCTGCAGTCCATAGGGTCACTAAGTTGGACACGACTGAGTGACCTCACTTTCACCGTTCACTTTCATACATTGGAGAAGGAAATGGCAACCCACTCCAGTGTTCTTGCCTGGAGAAT